>JAODAL010064262.1:0-18817 GCA_025379985.1 Phyllomedusa bahiana
CCTCTCTTTTTCGTAATCTGATTTGCTGGCCGCCAAAATTACAGGAAGCGCTGAAAAAGGCGCGATCTTAATAGATGATGCACAGATTTTAACCTAAATTATCGCATGATCTAAAAAAATCTGATCACCATAAAAACTGTGCCGATTTCAACTTTGCCGATAATAATCGCTCAACACTAGTGGCTGGCCAGGGCAGGGATGGCTTTTCTGGCAAAGAAATGCCTGCTCGGCATCTGGTACTGGGGGACGGCAAGGGCCATGATGTGGAACCCATCTGTGTCCACCAAACGAAAGGCAACATTTCCAAGGCCAAAAGCCTGGCAATGCCGACATTCAGGTTTGCTTTGGTTTGGTTTGGATTAAAGTGTTTCTTCTGCTCCCAAACCTTTGTTAGACAGAATCGGCTGCTATGACGGGCTGCTGTATGGCTTTAGGTCGTCAAACTGGTGGAGGAGAAGGGTAGGATGGGTCTCTGGTGGTGCTTGGAAATCGGGCGACGGTGGAGACTGAAGCGGAGGCTGATCCTTGATCGTGACTCTGAGAGACATGGGCAGCTGAGGAATGCTTGGTGGTGGCAGAGGAGGAGGAGGTGGAGACAGAGGGTGTGACAGTGGTTGGAAGCCCGGCATCGGTGTGGCATTTTTTTGGCCAAGTTTTCCCTCCATTTAAACTCTTTGCATCCGTGATGTGACTAGACATGTTGGTGGTGCTTAAACACCTAAGATTCTTCCCTCTACTGATGCGTTTATGGCAGAGGCGGCATATGACATCGCTGGGTGAATCAGAGGCTTGCTCAAAAAAGGCCCAGGTTTGAGGGCTCCTGGACCTTTGGGACGGCAAATAAGCAAGGGAGCGTTTGTTCCCTGCTGATCGTGGCGTTGGAATAATCTCAGCGGACTTGTGTGACCGCACTCTCCCTTTTTGAGGCGGGAGCCGTACTGACACTACCCCATCGTCTACCTCCTCGTCCAGTGATGAAGCGCTCGCAAGCAAGTTCTGCTGAAAATACCACGTTGGATCCGCAATGTCGTTATCATCATCATTAACACAGGTGACTTCCTCGTCCTGACATTCTGCATCCTGGAACTGCGGGCTACGGGCAACAGGCACTGCAAGGCGTTGCCGACCGCGTGGGATTTTTGCCGATTGACCGGCTTCCTTCTCCTCCTCTAATGGCATCAGCGATTGGGCATCAGAGCAGACAAAATCATCCTCTTTGGCCTCTTGATCTTTTGAAAAGCCCTCTGACCTCAACCGCTTTTTGTCATCAAAGAGGTCTTCAGAAAAAGGATTATCCACCATGGTGGCTACAACAGTTGACATTTGGGCTGCCTTCGCTTCATGTTGGACAGATGCTTGATGATGCTGATGATGACATTTGTGGCTGTGACTGGGAGGACGAGGAGATAAGACTGCTGGATGCAGGTTGCATTAACCACTGAAGAACAGATTGGTGACGCTGTTTGTTACTGAGATTTACAGGGCCCTGACCCAGCGATGACAGACCTGACGGCCCTGCAAACGACGTTACGCTGGCTTGCGTTTTGTCACCAGCACTGGAAGGAGCACCTTCTCTTGTACCTCTACCTCCATGTCCTACACCCCTCTTTGCTCGCTTACCACCTGCATTTTGCTCCATGTTCAGAAAGATAAAATTTAAAGGTATGGAAGAGTTTTTGACAGTCTCTTATTAAAGACGGCAATCACAGATATTCTTAAATCCCACTAATTTTCTAAATCCAACTAGGAATAGAAACGAATTGTTTCTAGGAAACCTGTGAAATGCGGTCTGGTGGAAGATCCGTAAGACAAAATCAACAGTGTTCTTCCTTCGTTCCCAGGATTTACAACTGCCCAGTAGGACTAGGAATTTATAGTTTTCAACAAACTATGATACAAGTGCGCTATCTGTGCCAATCTGAGATTCACTGAGCACAATATAAATATTCAGAAGTTACATGGATGAGAAATTGCGTTTTTTTTTTAACAAAACTGGGCTGCGCCAAAGTGAAAAATAACCTATTTAAAAGTTAAACGGATAAGAAAAGGTTGGCTTTGCACCTATGAAATACACCTGCAGTTACTAGCAAATTTCTGTATCCTAATATAAATACAAGTTGTGTTTTTTGAACAAAACTGGGCTGCGCAAATGAAAAACACCTATTAAATTTATTTGAAATGAAAAGGGGGGGTTTGCACCTATGAAATACACCTGCAGTTTAGAAATTTCGTATCCAAATATAATACATGGTGGGTCTTTACAAACTGGCGCGCCAAAGTGAAAAACACCTTTTAAAAGTTATACGGTTTAATAAAAGGTGGGTTTTGCACCAATGAAATCACCTGCAGCTACTAGAAACTTTCTGTATCCTAATATAAGTACAAGGTGACTCTTTGAACAAACCTGGGTTGCGCCAAAGTGAAAAACATCTATTTAAAAGTTATAAGGATAAGAAAAGGTGGGTTTTGCACCTATGAAATACACCTGCAATTGCTAGAAAATGTCTGTATCCTAATATAAGTACAAGGTGGGTCTTTGAACAAAACTGGGCTGCGACAAAGTGAAAAAAACCTATTTAAAAGTTATACGGATAAGAAAAGGTGGGTGTTGCACATATGAAATACACCTGCATTTACTAGAAAATTTCTGTATCCTAATATAAGTACAAGGTGGGTCTTTGAACAAAACTGAAATTAGAAGGTAGAAACAGCACTGGATAATAAAAATATATAGAATAGTGCACGTCACTCAGACAGAACGCTGTCTGAAGTAATCCAAAAAATTGAAAGGACAGCACTCCATAAGAAAAACGGTGTTTTATTCCAGCGAATAAAACACCGTTTTTCTTATGAAGTGCTGTCCTTTCAATTTTTTTTAACAAAACTGGGCTGCGCCAATGGGAAAAACACCAATTTAAAACTTATACGGATAAGAAAACGTGGGTTTTACACCTATAAAATGCACCTGCAGTTACTAGAAAATTTCTGTATTCTAATATAAGTACAAGGTGGGTCTTTGAACAAAACTGGGCTGCGCCAAAGTGAAAAACACCTATTTAAAAGTTATATGGATAAGAAAAGGTGGGTTTTGCACCAATGAAATACACCAGCAGTTACTAGAAAATTTCTGTATCCTAATATAAGTACATGGTGGCTCTTTGAACAAAACTGGGCTGCGCTAAAAAAGTTAAAAACACCTATTTAAAAGTTATACGGATAGAAAAAGGTGGGTTTTGCACCACTGAAATACAGTACACTTGCAGTTACTAGAAAATTTCTGTATCCTAATATATGTACAAGGTGGGTCTTTGTACAAAACTGGGCTGCTCCAAAGTGAAAAACACCTATTTAAAAGTTATAGGGATAATAAAAGGTGGGCTTTGCACCAATGAAATACAACAGCAGTTACTAGAAAATGTCTGTATCCTAATATAAGTAACAAGGGTGCTCTTTGAACAAAACTGGGCTGCGCTAAAAAAGTGAAAAACACCTATTTAAAAGTTATACGGATAGAAAAAGGTGGGTTTTGCACCATTGAAATACAGTACACCTGCAGTTACTAGAAAATTTCTGTATCCTAATATAAGTACAAGGTGGGTCTTTGAACAAAACTGGGCTGCACAAAATAAAAGGTACAATCTTACCTCAGGTGCGAGGTGTGCTGGCTAAAAACTGGAAAAAAAAAAGCCATTTCAATGCAGGTTCAAAGCAGAGTCTGGGCTGCACAATATACACTCTCCTTTCAAAAGCCTGCCTGCCTGTCTGTCTGTGTTCGCCCGCACCCCCCACCGCACCCTCCCCAACCCCCCGCACTGCTGTACAGCGCTAGATGCTTCTTTAAAAGTCTCTGTCAAACTAACTAAGGTCTGAAATTCTCTAATCTAACTATGTTATAATGTTCACAGCTAAAAGCATAGTTGTCTGTATGAATAAAGAGAACTGTGTCTCTGAGCTGAGCTGAGCTGTATTTAAGAGACCTAGCACCATCCTGCTCTAGTGAGAGACACTGAAACACTGATGATGAACAGGAAATGCTATTCTATGCAAAACGAGGTCATGTGATTTCTCCAGCCAATGACAACCATACACATCACAGTCATGACGTCGCACACCCACTCACCCTGCTCTATGCTCTAAGCTGATTTTTCTAGCCGATAAAATACAAAGGGAAACGCCGGAAACAGGCGTGATAGGAATAGATTATGCGCAGATTCTCACCTAAAATATCGCGTGATCGGAAATTTCCGATAACCTAAAAACCGTGCCGATTTCAACTTTGTCGATTGTAATCGCTCATCCCTATTGATGATAAATTATCATCTGAATGATGTGTAAATAATTCTTTTTACTCCTATATTCTCTCCAGGTATTTAAAGCTACAGTATATGCATATTTAAATTGTGGGGTGTACTTTATTCATACAAAAATTATTAAGTCTAAATAGAGTACAGTGATACTTCACGTTAAACTGATTTCAGGATACAATATTTTAATATACAATGGTCTTTTGTGGGACCTTGTATGTTGAAACGACTCAAAATACAATGTCACAGACATTGCCGATCTGAGGCACATGTAACTGACTAGAAAATTAAGCCAGCCAATTATCATAAACAGTTTACTTGGAAAACATCTGTATTAGTGAGGTGCATGGAGTGACTGATGGTCTGATAGCGCCTCTCTACAGTACAGTGCAGTGCTACATGTTCTGTACTGCTCTTTACATGTCGCATGATAAGCTGCTCCTTTGTGCCCAGGGAAAGAAAGGCCACATATTCTAGTACATTGTTTATAAAGTATGTGGCCCAAAGAATCTCTTGTCCACAACAAAGAAAATTATTTCTGACTTCCAGATGCTTTTTCTGACTGATATATGTAAGGGCTTGCTTTATCTGTATTAGTTATATGTTTAATCATCTTTCCTTTTCACTTTTCATTATGTTCGGTGACATTTTTGGGTTTGAATACCAATTAACAGTTTTACATAGAATTATGGTTTCAATATACAAGCAGTTAATATCGTATGTTGAGGGACAACTGTATTTTATGCATGCTTTAATTAGAAGTTAACAGTAAACTTTAAAAATAGTAATGGATTCTTTTTACAACTCCATATTGTTTTATTGATTGGTTTAAGCAAGTGAACTTGTGTTCTGAACCAAGATATTTGTACTGTTTGTCATATGACCTTTCTAGATATATCAGGCAAGCTACAATTGCAGTAGAATGAAGTCATTAAAAGAAATAAGCAATCTCAGCATTGCACATATATTATCCAAAGGTTCAATGCATAAGTTACAAAATTATGTTTTGAAAGGATGGCCATAAAGATAATTTACAGCAGATGAATATAAATTCAACTTATAAAAGGTAATTTACTTGTTTTTTAGATTTGGATCTAAAGTTATTTGAATTCACAAACGCATAACAAAACCAAGTACAAAAAGAAATCACTTTTATATTTCCAATGTTATTGCTCCGATTTAATCTATCTATCTTTCTATCTAAAAATCTGCTTCAAGGCCTCTAATGTTTTATCCTGGCCTTTAAACTGCATGAAAACATATCTTTAAAAATGCCAGCTTTAAAAAAAAAAAAAAATAATGAAGCACTTGTTTTCTATACTGTCTTTAGATGCATTTTGGTGGCTTTCTTATTTAATACAAAGGTTTTTCTGGCATTTTTCAAGTTCTCTATAGATGCCTATGGTCAATAGTGGCAGACAACTGCTACCAACTTCCAAAAACCCACAAAAATGCTACAAGCCAAAATTCATTTAGTACATATTTTTTTATGTAAAATGCTAGAATTACCTTCTAGCTATTTTGTTGAACGGCTTACTAGAGCGCTATTAGAAAAAGCACTATTGTAAAAAGCACTAAGGCTTATCCATGAATGAAGGATAACATGGATTTATTCTGATTCAGACGTTTGTCGAGGAGGCGTCCCGCTTCACAATGATACAACAAAATAAAAAAAACAGGGCTTAAATACACCGCCCCCCAAAGGAGGTCCCGTGGGTAAACAACCCAAAAAAATATCTCTTTCATAAAAATATAAACATAAAACACAATAGTTTTTTTTTGTACAGTATATCTAAATTTGAATAGATAACTATAAAAAAATAAATCAAGGAATCAACAAAAAAAGTATAAAGTATTTAAAATATGTTAAAATTTGTTTTTTATTTAAAAAAGTGTGATGGCAGCTGAGTGCAGAACATTGACCCCTTTACTGTTATATTGCCCCTAAGAACCTTTTATAAAATAAAAACTTTATTTATAATTTTTTTTATAAAAAAAAATAAAATTTTTGTATAAAAAAGGAAATATTTATGTGGGAAAAGTGGGGGTGTATATATATAAATAAAAATATAATATAATTTTAATTATTATTAATTATTTTTTTAAATTTTTTTTTAAAGGCCATTATTCCCGGGCGCTGTACATTGAGGGGGTTACAAACTTACATAAGTCAAACGGTACAGGATAAGGGGTAATGACAATTGGCAGACAGAGGGAGAAGGACCTACCCGGGGGCTTACAATCTACAAGGAGGGGGGAAAAAGAAGGAGGAGGGGCAACATGTTTGTGGAGGGGGTATGACAAGTTTTGTGAAGGGTTATAGGCAAGCCCAAGAAATGGGTTTTTAGGTTTCTTTTGAAGCGGTGAAAGTGGGGGAGAGTCTGATGGTTGGGGCAGTGGTTCCAAGTGTGGGAGCAGGGAGAAGTCTGGAGACGGTTTGTGAGGGGGCTGATAAGGGGGGAGAGAGGAGAAAATCCGTGAAGGGAATGCGGGGGGAGATATTTTTGGGAAAAAAGGGGAGAGATGTATGGGGGGGGAGATCATGGAGGCCTTTTAGGTCATGGTTAGTAGCTTTAAAAATTTGCTGGGCAATGGGAAGCCAGTTGAAGGGATTGGGAGAGGGGAGAGCAGAGGATGGAGGGAGGGTGGGTAAGGGGACGAGTTAAGGTGGTTTTGGAGGGGAGCGAGGGTGCTAGCTGGGAGGCCCCTGAAAGGATTTTCAGTAGTCTAGGCGGGAGATGACAAGGGCATGGACCAGCATTTTTGGTGTCATAGCCCGGGGAATACGGGTGCGAGAGTGTTTTTTAGGGGGGGCCCCAGGCAGAGGAGAGGGTTGGATTGAGTTTGAAAGATAAAGCAAGTCTAGGAATACCCAAGCAGCGGGGCTTGTGGGACCTGAAAGTGTAGAGCCGTTGACTGTAAAGAAGAACAGGGGCAAGGGGAAGTTTATTGGGAAAAAAAAATATATATAAAAATATAATAATTAAAAAAATAAATTGAAAAGTTCCTTTATTTTGTCCGTAGGTCTAAAGGGGTTCAATCGATACCTCAATACACCCCTTCGCTTAAATTTTTGCCTTTCAAATTGGAAGAATGTTTAAAAGGTTGTATTGTGAAAACAGGGTTCTGCTGTCTGGGTAGACTTAAAACAAGCTCCCTGGCAAAATATCTGGATTGATCAATTTCTTTATAATTTATAAAGTTTTGCAGATGTACTGGATATTGCAACTATACGTTATTAAGTAGATAACAAATGAACTGGAACACGTTAGATGATCCTTGATCTTGAAAGTTTCTCCAGTGGCTGTGGACTTAAAATGGTCACTCATAACCATTTGTTTGCAGCACTTACAAATTGCATGATTGCATGTGAATGAACCCTTTGAATTAAAACCTTCTGCTGTACTGGGGTTTAGAGTATCATTATGCTGTTTGAGTCTGGATGGTGCGAGGACATTTTTTAAAGTTTAAGCTTTTCGGTAGACATATCTGGGGCGGTCAGGAATAACTCCTTTTAATCCCGGGTCCCTTTGAAAAATATTCCAGTGGCTATCTATAATTCTCTGTATTTCTCTATACTGCGAATTATGTGTAGTGACGAAACATAGGTCAATCTTATTCTCCTCCTTCTGTTTTGCTCTTGATTCGAGGTAGGATTCTTGGCTATAAGCTGCAGCTTTCTTCCGTGCTCCTTTTAGCAAGTCGGTGGGGTATTCCTTTTGTAGAAACTTTTCTGTAAGAGTATCCGCCACTATGTTAAACTCCTGTTCATCGGTACATCGGTACACACCCGGCGGCTGTGCGAGGGGGTCGCGGAGCGATCCCCCTGCAAAGCTCCTGAGCAGCCCTGGGACGTACTCATACGCCCAGGGTCGTTAAGGGGTTATAAGATTCGGATGCCATTTTAAGGGATCTTATAGGAAACGTCTGGGATGAAAGGTATATTTTGGCTACTTTGGACGTCACTGCGTTATACTCAAACATTAAACATGAATTAGGTCTCTCAAAAGTATGCAATTTTTTAGATACGGAACCTGTGTTTACTCCAGATTTTAAAGAATTTTTGATTACAGGACTGGAAATGATTTTAAAACATAATTTTTTTAAAATATCAAGATACCCATTATCATCAACAAGTGGGCGTGGCGATGGGTACGAGGGTTGCCCCATTGCTCGCCAATCTCTTTATGGGGGCTTTTGAGAGACATTTTATAAGTGGAAATGGAAATCCTTTTTCTAAACACATCAAATATTATAAACGGTTTATTGACAATTTGATCTTAATCTGGGACGGTCCCTCTACCACTTTTAATACCTTTGTAACTTTTTTAAATAGTAATACATGGGGAATAAAGTTTACTGTCACCTCCCATAAATGTGAAATATTTTTTTGGGAAAACAGACTCCAATAATTACTTAGCATTTAAATCAAACCACCAAAAGAAATGGATTAGGAACATCCCTTATGGACAGTTTCGCAGACTTAGGAAAAACTGTACCGATAATGATACAATAAACCCCAGTACAGCAGAAGGTTTTAATTCAAAGGGTTCATTCACATGCAATCATGCAATTTGTAAGTGCTACAAACAAATGGTTATGAGTGACCATTTTAAGTCAACAGCCACTGGAGAAACTTTCAAGATCAAAGATCATCTAACGTGTTCCAGTTCATTTGTTATTTACTTAATAACGTATAGTTGCAATATCCAGTACGTCGGCAAAACTTCTACTAAATTATCAAGAAGATTGATCAATCACAGATATGATGTTCGCCATGGGAGACTTGTGTAATCTATCCAGACACCTTTTACTAGAATTTTTCAAAAACAGCAGAAGGGTCTGATTTAAACATTTAAAACCCTTTTTAAACATTTCCATCCAAATATCTAAAAAGAGCAAAAATATTAAGCCGAGGGGAGGGTGTTTTTGGGTGAAACGTTTTAAACACCCAAAACCCTCAGGGGCTAAATAAAATTTTTCAAGGGGACTATCTTTTTTTTAACCCCTTCCGGGGGCGGCCCAAAATAATATGGCTTTTAAATTTTTTTTTGCTCGGGCCTTTCTGAAAGTCTTTAACTTTTTTATTTTTCCCCCCTTAAATATAAAAATTTTTTGGGGGAGGGCTTTTATTTTGCGGGACAAATTGTAATTTCTGTGGTGTTTTTAAAAATTTTAAATATAAAGTAAACTAGGGAAGGGCCCAAAAAAATTTTCTAAAAAGGGGCAAAATTGTCCCAATGTTTTCGGATTTTGTTTTTACGCAGTTTATTTTTTGGGTTAAAAAATAGTTTTTTTATCTGTTTTCCACTTTTGTTACGACCCAAAGAAATTTCCCAAAAACATGTAGGGCCCCCTTTATTTTTTGGTTTAAAAAAAAAAAATTCCCCAAAAAATTTTCTATTCATTTTTGACAACCAATAACTTTTTTTTTACTAACCCTAGGGAAAGTCAGTGAGGCGGAATTTTTTGAAGGCAGAGGGGTGTACTTTTTAATGCTAGCACTTTAAAATTTGGTTTGCAACTTTTTTGAATTTTTATTCCAATTTTTATTTTGACGTTTAAATTACCAAAAAAAAGCAATTTTTGGGGGTTTGGGAAATTTTTTTCTTCCCACGGGGTTTTAGTGTACGGGAAAAAATTATATTATTTTTTTTATATATCGGACTTTTTCGGATGCCCGGGAATACCAAATATGGTTAAATTTTTTATTTTTTTTTTTTTTTATTTGCAAAAGGGTTTTTAAAAGGGGGGGTGATTTGAAATTTTAATAAATTTTTTTTGTACTTTTAAAAATTTTTTTTTTACTTTAACAATTTTGTCCCCCCAAAGGTGCTTGACCATAGGGGGGGGTGATCCTTTATACAGCCAAAAGCTTTGGATAGGTTTTATTAAACCCTCAAAAATGCTTTGGTTTTAAAAATTTTCTGGGCGTGCTGATTTTGCTCTTCTGGTTTAGAAATTTGGGTTTCCTTTTAAGACTTAAATTTATTTTCTGAAAATCTTATAAACTAATGACCCGCGGGAAAACATGAGAATAGAAGCTAGAAGTTATGGTGCAGGTTCTGTGCTAATTTCCTGGCTCCTGCCTGATAACTGAGTATTTTAAATTCTGCCTCATGATGAACAATTATTTGCTTGTGTTGCAACTGCAAAACAATCTGTCAGAGGTTCCTGAATACAGTCATGGAGGATTTACTCTGTCTCAAACTCATACAAAGACTCCAAAAAGGTGTTACCTGCTTTGTTTAAACCGCACAGGTGCTCTTATTGGAGGGGGCCTCCATTTAGAAAAACCTCTTGTTATATACACTGTATAAAGCCCCAAATCCATTGCAATAGGTGCTCTGCTCCGTTATCTCAGCTTTTAGCTAAGAGAAGAGCAGGTTCATAGAGGGTCTTCTTCTCGGGGACCTATTCTGGCTGCATTATACTGACATCCATTTAATGATTATAAAGTATAATGCTTACATTCCGCTAAGGAGCACTGTAGGAATGCTTTATTCTTACTAACAGACTTTTCCACAGCCTAATACCAGAGCTCCTAGCAGTGCAGAACCCTTTTAAATTCATTTAAGGGATTGTAGCGTAACTATAGCCATTGCCTCTGCTAAGTGGCCCATAGGTTTATCAGCCCGTTTTGGCCCAAGTACTCTTGCCTTTTTGTAGGAAATGGCAATGTTTTCCACCGTCCTTTATCGTGTAGTTCCCTGATATTGCCAGTGTAAGGCTAGGTTCATACGGCTTAACTGCGGGACGTAATCACGTCCCGCAATTACGCCGTGTGGCCGGGGGCGGGAGCGGGGGAGGGAGCGGGGGGCCGGCGCTACGCCGGCCCATAGACAATCATTACTAGCGGTGCGTATACGCCGCTAGAAAGTGACATGCCAATTATCTCCCCGCCCAGCTATTTTCCTTCTGCAGTGGCCTGTTGGGCTTCATTTGCCATTTTTTGTTAATTGCCAGAGCTCTGAATCTGAGTAACCTGATTTTGCAGTGTGGCATACTAGTGGAATATCACTGGAGCCTGCCTCAGTTATTGGGTTGTATTTCCTGTAGAAATCATAAAGCCATATGAGAATTATCACACTATCTGTTTCATCCAGAGGACTTTATGGGCAATGGATGGTCACAGCTAAAGCTTATTAAACCCCTTCTATAATCCACCCCCCCCCCATTTCTCCCTAATTCAAAAGGGAAGGTCACTCTGGTCCATAAGAAATCTCCCAGTATATGGATTCTAAACTGGTATCAATTGAGAAATAACCAATTCTTATACTAATTTTTTCTATAATGTGCCTCAGATGTCCCTTCAGTCTATAAGGCTCACACATCCAACCAGGTGTCTCTTGAGGACTGGTTCGGCCTCTCATATACAATTGCTGTTGAAGGGAAGTTAGTATCATAATTCATCATGTACAGAAGGTCTGGTCTGCCACTATATCTAATATATGTTCACCAATTCACAGAGAAGTTCTCAAGTGGAGATAGAAATAACACATTTCCACCATTCTAAATGACTTTCCTTCCTCTTAGGTTGTCCTCACTATACTTCACTAGAGTTATTGTGGTTCTAGCAGAAATCAGATTGGAGACAATTTACTTATTCATAAGCTGTGTCATCACATCAAGCCATTCTCAGCTTTTTCAGCACAACAGTCTTTCAAATCCATCCATTTCCACAGAGGTTTTTGCTGAATGTCAAGGGCAAAGGAAGGAGAGAGGTGGAAAAAAAAACTGGTTGAGTTCTAGGTATAATCTTCTATTGTAACCATAGTGTCTTGTGGCTCTCTGCTTCCATTCTGGTAGGGGCTCTAACCAGTTTTCTGCTCAGATCCTTTCAGCAGGACATTCTCCGGGTACTAAACAAGGTTATTCTGTTTTAGATGGATGCAATTATTTTCTCAAACAAAGGAAGATCTCAGCTGGTGGCCAGGTTGGTCCCACCTGAATTGAGAAGATCTCTCCAATATTTAAACAACCTGTTCCGTCCACAGATTTGTCCTGTCAGGATTGAGAAGCCCTTGTTAATTCCACATTGAATTTAGATGAGGTGGTCTCCTCCTAAGGCAATGTTCACACGGCTTATTCAAGCTGTAATTGCGGGACGGATTTCGCCCGCAGTTATGGCTTGAATAAAGGGCGGGACGGGGGCGCGGCGGGGAGCTGCCCGCCGGCCCCATAGACAATGCATTATTTACGGCGTGACGGATTCTCTATGAGAACTGTGGATTACCGTAGTTACTGGGACGGACTGGAGCCGTACTGCAGCGCAAATACGGCGCGCAGTACGGCTCCAATCCGTCCCAGAATAAGCCGTGTGAACGAGGCCTAAGACTCATCCCTCTCTTCAATGGTCAACAAGCTGTTTGCTTAGTTCTTATTTCACATTGTTACAAACTATAGGGTTATTGCTTTTTAATAGAACATTGAGCCACCTCATTCAACTTGAACAGAAGGGCACGAGACCTCAGCTTATGGTGTAAGGCTGCTACAAGGTTAGGAAGTACAGGTACAGTTTTCAATAAGCTCAACAAGTATATAAGGGGCTTCTTGTACTGGTAAAATTTCCTGAATCTGACGGAATGTAGTCTTAATCAAGGAGTCCTCTTCAGTTTGAAGTCAGGTTTAGAGTGTTTACCTAGTCTTTGAGGATCTTCTCTCTAGACCTCCAGAATAGATGTTGGAGTATTATTATTATTTATTATTATTATTATTTATTTTAAAGCGCCATTGATTCCAGGGCGCTGTACATTCGAGGGGGTTACATACATTACATAAGTCAAACGAGTACAGTGATAAGGGATAATGACAATTGGCATGACAGAGGGAGAGAGGACCCTACCCACAAGGGCTTACAATCTACAAGGAGGGGGAAAGAGACAGGAGGTGAGGGGCAGACATTGAAGAGTATTGAAGTTTGATCCCTGGCTGGATAAGATAAGTCTTTGTTATGCATAGTCTCTTCATTAGCCGGGAGAGGTTACAATCATGGGTCTTGTGTCTGGTCCCTCTATTTCTTAAGATCTCAGGAGTATATAAAAATAAACTCAGGGCCAGGGTAGTCATTCAAATTTTGACTAAAAAGAGACTAGTGTCCTCTCATGTTAGTGTTATTGCAGAAAATATTCTATAAACTGCTCATATGAAAAGATCTTCTAATCTATGTCCGTCTACATCCACATCAGGAGAACTTATAGCCTACAATGTGTCAGGCAAAGCTGTCTGGCACGGGTCTATCTTAGGCAATGCTTTATAACCTTCTGCACATTGGTGGAACCTCATCCTTTGGAGTTTACCAGATTATCAGCTCAATTTCTATGGAATCACATCTCTCTCCTTCCAGTGGCTCACCTCCTGTAACAAGGTGGTGTGAAGGTGCCAACACAAATGCTCATGGAGTGAACTTCTTGGATATTACTACAATATGAGAGGATATATTCTCCATTTATCCTCCTGTAACAAGGTGGTCTGAAGGGTGCCAACACAAGTGCTCATGAAGTGAACTTAAAGGATATTACTACAATATGAGATGATATATTCTCCATTTACCCTGCTGTCAAGTGGTTCTTTGAAGACCCCAGGGAAAGAAATTACAGGCTTTCTTTACAAGAATGGTATCTGAATATCTGTCTAGTTTTCAGTTCATGTAATCATAAATGTCAGTTACATTAAAGACAAAGGTAAGAGTGCATGCCCCACCAGTCTGGAACCTAGGTCCAACAAACGAGCATGGTGCCGGGAACGGCCTTCTATCTGGGTGGTTTATTCACCCAGAAGGTATCCCACCGTTATATATAATATCTGTACTGCTTTAAAAAAGAAACATGTCTATTCATTGTCTGAGGAGAGCTTATATGGGTGAGGTGGTCTAATTAAGGCTTGAATTATTTGAACCTGATACTCGTTTCTTTTTCTTCTGTCCTAGCTGGGTTGATGAGGATATTAACCATTGTGTGCTGCCTGAGGACTCATGAAAATACAGATTTTGGTAAGTAAATCTTAGTTTTATATATATATATATATATATATATAGTGGCAGAACGACCATAGGTGGTCGCATGGTGCTTCCACTAGGTGGCATACGTGCCACTGAAGTCCTGGCTACGGTGGGGGAAGGCAACCAGTTAGCGTCAGTAACCCTAGGTTACTGACACATGTTGTTAGTATGGCTGCTATGTGGCTAGTATTGGGTTGCCTTTCCCGGGACGGTCACAGCGTTGGGTGGGAGGCCGTCCCACGTTCCAGGCCAGGTTCGGTTCCAGTTCCAGGATTTACCAGGCCTATAAAAACCCCTGTCTTGCAGGTGATAAGGGGGCGTGGCTGACCTGGCACGGAGCGTGTGGAGCTAGTGAGGCTCTGGCCCCCGGGAGGTTTGGGGAACCTGTACTGGACTTGAGAGTATGTTTTTTTGGTGGTGCGGGATATAGCCCAAGTACGTAGAGGGGTTTTGCCCCTAAATTTTATGTTAGGGGCCAGACGACCTGTTTTATTTGTTTTTTGTTTTCTGTACCTTATTTTATGCCTCAAAAAAAATGGGGGAGACCTTTTTTAAAACAAAAGCCTGGTTCAGCGTCCAAACTGTCTACCCCCGGACGGCGATCCGAAAGGAGAAACCCCCGGGATGGGCCCAAAAGGCGTCCCAGAGCTGCACTCGGGCTGCCACCCAACGTTTTAAAATAAAAAACACATTTTAAAATTTTTTAGTTTAACCCCCTTACCGCATTTGTCGTACTCATACGGCAATGTCGGGTGGGTTCCCCGGGCAATTGCCGATGAGTACGCAAGGCGATTTCGCGCTCCGGCGGAGCGCGAAAGATGGGGAGGGAACCGGGGGAAAATTTACCGCGGGGATCCCGCCCCCCCCACGGCCGGAGTGAGCCCGGCCGGGGGGGATTAACCCCCCAAAGTCCGCATCGTGTCGCGACAACGCAGCGGGGCGGGGGGTGCTCCTGCTCCCCGCCGCCCCGGGCCCCAGTAACGGCGCTCAGCGCCGGTATGGTCCCCTACCAGACAGCCCGGATGTAAAGACAGAAATCCGGGTTTTTGGGGGGACGTACGATGCCCAAATGCTTGTGGGAGCGGATGACAGTTGCCATGGAGAAGCATACAGCTATAAGGTGTGCTGTTTCCCCTTTGCTGAACGATCTGACGATCGTTATGCAATTCCCCCGGGGGGAAAAGTGTAAACAGGTGAAAAAGTTAAAAAAAGGTAAAAAAAGTAAAAACCAAACACAAAAAATAAAATAAAAACATGTAAATCGCCCTTTTCCCCTTTAACAAACCCAACCCCCCAAAAAGATCAAAAATAAAAAAAGTCCCCTATTTAGTATCGCTGCGTGCAAAACGACCCCCCCTTTAAAAAATCTGAATTTTAATTAACCTACAGTAAAACCCAAAAAAAAAAAAAAAAAACAGACAGAATTGGACTTTTGTTCATCCTGCGCACATAAAATGGAGTAAAAAGTCATCAAAAACTCATTTCAACTCAAAAATCCCAAAATTAAAAGTCAGTTCACCCGCAAAAAAAAACCTTTAAAACAGCTCTGATAGGGAAAAAAATAAAAAAGTTCTAGCTATTGAAGATAGCGATGCATAAAAATATTGTTTTACACAAAAAAAAAAACACTTTTTTTTTTCAAAAAAAATTGTGCTTTCAAAAAAAAAAAAACTACAAAAAATGGGTTCACCGTAATCGGTAAACCCCAAGAGTAAAGCTAACTTGTCACGGATACTGCCAGAACGCTATTAAAAAAAAAAAAAAAAAAACACTGCTGGGTTTGCATATTTTTTTCACCCTGCCTTCCAAAAAACGGATTTAAAAGCGTCATAAGTCTTGCCCCCCCAAAAAGTCCCAAATAAAAGTCAACTATCCTGAAAAAAAAAAAAGTCCCTTACACTCCATAAACAAAAAAATAAAAAAAGTTAGGCTTCAGACTGCGGCGATAAAAAAAAACGTGTTTTCTTTTTAAAAAAAGTGTTTTTATTTGTTAAAAGCAGTAAAACATTAAAAAAAATAAAAATGTGGTATCGCTGTAATCGTATCACCTGTGAGTAAAATAGCATGTCATTTATACGCACAGTGACCCCTGAAAAAATAAAAAAAAAAAAACACTACCGGATTGCTGTATTTTGTACAAAAATTTCCTCACAAAAACCCTTAAAAAAAAGTGATCAAAGCATCAATGCCGCCCGTATGGTACCAAAAAAAACATCAACCTCTCGTAAAAAACAAGCCCACAAACAGCTCCATAGCAAAAAAATTTTTGAAAGCTATGGCTTTCAGAATGGACAACTAAAAACGCAACTTTTTATAAAACTCGCTTTATTGGAAAAGTAATAAAACATAAAAAAACTATAAAAATTATATCATTGTAATTTTACCGACCCCCCTTTGTAAAAAAATCCCGAATTTTTTCCCGTAGGCGAAACGTAAAAATGAAGCCCAAAAAACAATGGCGGAACTGCGTTTCCTCCCTCCCTTTCCATGGCCCAATGCTAAAAAAAAAAAACGACGGAACAGCTGTACCCCAAAATGCAAAAAAACACCCTTAGAGAGTCCCTGAGGGGTGTTAAACCAAAATGGGGAAATTTTGGAAAATTTCACTGTTCTAGTACTTTTTGGGGGGTTTTAAGCGACATGGCCCACCAATATTTTTGTGCGCCCAAAAAACCCAAAAAAGCGCTCCCTCCCTTGTACCCCCTGCCATGCGCCCCAAACAGAGTTTACACCCACATGTAGGGTTTTTTGCCCCAACTTGGAAAAAAAAATTGCGTAACACAATTTTTTTGGGGGTTTTTTTTTTCCAAGATTCCTTGTAAAAAATTAAACATTTTTAGCAAAAAATTGCAGATTATTGTAAAAAATATATATTTTTTTTTTTCAGAGCCGAATCTAAAAAAAAATTTGTGAAAAACGCCTGTGGGGTCGTATACTCCTGCACCCCGGATTTTTTCCTTTAAGGGGGGTGAGTTTTTTTCCTATGGGTCTTTTTTTGGGGTATTTAGGTTTGGGAACCTTTTGGGGTCCGCAATCTTTAAATGGCCCCCAAATAAAAAAGTAATGAAAATGTTGGGCCCCGGTCCGTGGGGTTTCCCCCTATTCTGGGGCTTTTTGGTTGAGCCAAATAATGCCTAGGGCCACATAGGGGTTCTCTGAAAACGGCAGAATCTGGGAATCAATTTAATTGCTTTACCTGTACATTTGCCGTATTCTTGTCAATAATGTATAAAAATTGAAAATTTCAAAAAAAAAAATGAAATTTTGAAATTTTGCTTCCACTTTGCTTTTTTTCCTGTGAAACACCCTAATGGGTTTAAAAAAACTTCCTAAATGCGGTTTTTTTTAATCTTAAGGGGGGGGGGAGTTTTTAGATGAGGTCCCATTTATGGGGGTATCTAACCTAAGGTCAATCAAAGTCAGTTAGAACTGGAAGGTTTCCCAAAAAATTGAATTGCAAATTTTTTTTGAAAATTTGAAAATTACTACTAAAAATTTTTAAGCCCCTAAAAAGCGTAAAAAAAAAAAAGACTTTTAAAAAAAAATGATGCCAAATACGCAGACATATTGAAAGCTGTTTTTTAAAACTTTTTTGGGTGGAATAAGCACTGTCTTCATGCAGAAATTTTTGAAGTTTTTAATTTGGGAAATTTTTTAAATTTTTCACGATAAATTTGTATTTTTTACAAAAATAAACAAAACTTTTTTTTTGGGCCCAAAATTCTTACTATTTAAAGCACAAAGTGTCCAAAAAAAAATCTCTGAATCACATGGATAGGTTAAAGTGTCAAAAAGTTATTCTGAATAAAATAAATGACAGATTTAAAAAAAAGGGGTCTGTCAGAGAGGCCAAAAAAATGGCTCCCCGGGGGTAAGGGGTTAATAAAGGTCTTCCTTTTTAAGTAAAATTATTAACTTTTTTTTGTGACTCCATTGGATTGGTTATGTATGTTCTCTATTGACATCAGAATGCAAAAACAACTATTTTGTTTCTATGTTGTATTTTTATGGAAATGAGAGTATTTTGCTTTGTTTACACGGGACCTCGTTTTGGGGGCCGTGTATTTAAGCCCGTTTTTCTTAAATTGTAGCATTGATGAAGCGGTACAGCCTCCCGCGAATCGCGTCATGAATACAGAATAAATCCATGTTATCCTTCATTCATGGTTAAGCCTTAGTGCTTTTTACAATAGTGTTTTTTTCAAATAGTGCTCTAGTAAGCCGTTCAACAATATAGCTAGAAGGTAATTCTAGCATTTTAACATTTATCACTTGCCCTCGGCGTCCTCGTGGCACCTCGGCAGGAACGGACCAGAGCTGCTATCCTTCGTACACTGGCAATTGAATAGGCACTTAAGCGGCTGTTAGGGGAACTATACAGCCCAAAATTTAGCCCCACCTATTGGTTGTATCCAGTGGTTTTTTATGTAAGATTTCAGTTGCGCTGTTTCTGTAGTATTTCTCCACCGTGCCGGTGTCCGGAATCAGAGATAACGACCCGTCCGGAGGAGTC
>JAODAL010064263.1:0-18817 GCA_025379985.1 Phyllomedusa bahiana
CAAAAACACCCGGGGATACCTTGACCCCGACCACCCTTCGTTGCCCCCCCCGCAGGGCCCTTTTAAAGCAAAAGAGCAACCGCCCTCTCCTCCCTGATAAAATTTGGGGGCCCCCAAAGGGCCCTTTCCCAAAACCAGGCCCCCCAAGACCCCCCGCAGCGAATAAGATTCCCCGTTACAGACGACCTGAAAAAAACTAAACCCCGGGGAAACTGTAACCACGCTCCATAGTTTTTTTGGGGGCCTTTCCCCACGCCGATTGGCCCTGCACCCGGGACCCCCGGGGACCGAAACCCGCGGGCCACGGAACGAGATAAAAGCGCCACCCCAAATAAATTCGAAAAACCCGGAAATGGGGAAAGAAAAAAACCCACAATTTTCAAACCCAAACGGGCGCACCCACAACCCGAAGAAAACCACCCCCGGGCCCGGGGAAGACCGGAAAGGGGTTTTTGAGGCCTGCACCACCCTCAAATTGTGGGCAATGGAACCTGCCCTTCCTAGTCCGCACCAAACCCCCCCAAATTTCTCCCGCAAGCACAATTAAAAAAGTTACAACACGACAATTCCTCCCCAAAATCCCGCCTCCACCCACTAGCGGCCCGGGTTCCCCGGCCCCTTTCCCCCCTTGCCCGAATTTCCCCGTATCCCCCCTTCCCGCCGCATCCGTAAAGAATAAAAGCCCCGTTTTTACTCACTGCCGCGTCCAATAAAAATGGACCAACCATTGTTTTTGGCCCAAAAAAAGGACTGCCACACTCTCAGGTCCCCCTTTCAGGTCAAACCGTCAATTTTGATAAAATATGTGGGCCCTCATACCCCGATGTGGCGGCCCCCAAACCTTCGAAAAAAACCCCTGCCCTTTGGGGATCATCCCGACAACGAATTTAAATTTTCCCAAAAAGATTGCAACTCCCTAAACGTGATCTTTTTTAAAACCCCAAAACCCCTTTTTAAAACCCCCCCCTTTCTTTGCCATCAGCCCCCTTTTCCCGGGAAACCCGGGCTTTCCCATCGCCCCGAATCAATCTGAATCCCCAAAAAATTCAGGGTGGGGTGGGACCCTCCCCCTTGCCCGGGGGCCAAGGGGACCCCAAAAATGGCCCCCACCCACTCATTTACCACAGCATCCCGCAAAACCCAGAGTCCCCCTGGCCCAACACACAGAAAACATCCAAATAATGGATATGGATGAAACCCCGACACACCCCTCACCACCCATTCCAAAAAAAACAAACCTCGAAATAGAACAAGAAATGGCCCACCCACGCAAACACCTATCCGCAAAAACCTCACGCTGTCCCATGCCCCGGCCCCAACCAAAAGCCACCTATAGGGCTTAGCCATCAAACCCCTACCATACCGCCGCCCCCAATGAACCGCCAGTCAAATGACGTTATCGACCGACACAATTTCCGGGTCAATACCTTCTTTAACCCCTTACCGACTTTTTCGACTCAAAACGGCAATGCGGTAGGGGTTCCCGCAAAGCCGAGAGACTCAGGCGATCTTGCGCCTACAACGGAGCGCGCAAGATCGCGGCATAAACCGGCGTAATTACCGCTGGCAACATGCCATCACACCATCACCCGGGGCTCTCAACCGCGATGATGCAAAAAACTTTTTTTCCTTTTAAAATAAATGTGTTTTTATTGTGTAAAAGCATAAAACATTAAACAAATAAAAAATTTTGGGTATCGCGTAATCGTATCAACCGCGAGTAAAAACACATGTCATTTTAACCGCACAGTGAGGGGGGTGAAAAAATAAAAATAAAAACACTCCCCAGGTTGCTGTTTTTTGTAAAAAAAGCTTCACAAAAACCAAAAAAAAAATTTTAAAAACAAATCCCCCCCGAAAATGGTACAAAAAAACATCAACCACATCGTAAAAAACAACCCACAAGGGGGCCCCATAGAAAAAAATTAAGAAAGCTATGGCGTCAAATACGACAATTTAAAAAACGAAACTTTTTAAAACTCGCTTCATTGGTAAAAGTAAAAAACATAAAAAACTATATAAAATTTATATCATTGAATGACCGCCCCCCAAGAAAAAAACCCGCATTTAACCCATGGCAAAAACGAAAAAAAGAACCCAAAAACAATGGCGAACGCGTTTCCCCCCCTTCCTTTTTCCAAGGCCCAATGCAAAAAAAAACTACGAACACCTGCGCCCAAAATGCAAAATACACCCTTAGGTAGACCCTGAGGGGCTTGAATCCAAAGACAACTTCGGGAAGGGTTTCACCTTTTTTAGTTTTTTGGGGGCTTTGGAGATGCGACATCCCCCACCAATATCTTGCGCCAAAAGCCAAAAGCACTCCCTCCATTTACCCCCCGCCATGCCCCAAACATTTTTTCACCCCATTTGGGTATTGCCAACTTGAAAAATTTGCTACACAATTTTGGGGCTTTTTTTCCAAAGTTTCCCTTGAAAAAAAAAAACTTTCAGCTAAAATTGCAATTATTGGAAAAAAATATTTTTTTTTATTTTCAGAGCCGAACGCAAAAAAATTGTAAAACCCCTGGGGGGGTCGATATACCACACACCTCTGGATATTTTCCGAAAGGGGTTAGTTTCCAATGGGGGTTTTTTTTTTGGGGGTATTTATTATTTTGGAACCTTAGGGTTCCCAAACCTGAAATGGCCCCAAAAAAAAAATTGTAATGAAAATAACCCCAGATCCAGTGGGTTTCTCCTCCTTTTCTGGGGCTTGTGGTTAGCCAAATAATCACTAGGCCACATAGGGATATCCTGAAGCGCAGAATCGGGAATCAATATTAATTTCTTTTTCCCTGATCACTTTTACCGTATTCTTGTCAAAATTAAAAAAAAATTGAAAACTGAAAAAAAAATGAAATTTTGAAATTTCACTTCCATTTTTGCTTTAATTTTGTGAAACACCAATGGGTTAATAAACTTCCAAAATTGGGTTTTGAATATTTTAAGGGGGTAGTTTTTTAGATGAGGTCATTTATGGGGGTAACAAACAACAGGTCAATAAAAAGTAAAGTTAAACTGACGGGTCCCTAAAAAATTGTATTTTGCAAATTTTTTTGAAAATTTGAAAATTTTTACAATTTATAAGCCCCCAATGCTTAAAAAAAAAAAAGACTTTAAAAAAATGATCCAAACTACAGCGACATAGTAGATGCCCAGTTTAAAATATTTTGAGTGGAATAACAACTGTCTTACATGCAGAAATTTTTGAAGTTTAAATTGTAAATTTTTCACATTTTTCACAAATTTGATATTTCACAAATAAACAATCATTTTTTGGACCAAAATTTCTTACTATCTTTAGCACAAAGTGTCATAGAAAACAATCTCTAATCACAGGGTAGGTTTTTAAAGGTTCCAAAAAATTATCTCACATAAAGTACACATACAATTTCAAAAAAGGGGTCTGTCAGAGAGGGCCAAAACTGGCTCCGCGGTAAGGGGGTTAATGAGAAAACCTTTTGGGAAAGCAAGTGGGAATTAACAAAACTTTTTGGTTCCTTCTTTGGAAACAATCCCAAAGGGGAAACTATAAAACCCGCACAACAAAACCCCTGCAAACGGACCTCCATCCGCCGAACTGAACCCCCTTTCCAGCTTTTTCAGACACCACCCCGGGTTTCAACATGCAGACCTCAAAAAATTCAACGTGAACGGGACCCACGCCCGGTAATCCTTAAACCACCGTGAAAAAACCCACCAACAACAATGCAGCCCTCGACCGATCCTACTTTGATAGGTACCATCCCCCGGGCCCCCCACCGGTGTCCCCCCCCTGCGCGTACCTGCTCCTTTACCCCCCTCGCCGGAACATTTTGGGTCTCCAGAAGGTCCGCGCTGCAACAACAGATGGCTTGAAGCGACAACTACCCCCGAAACTACACGGGTGCGTTAACTGCCAAAAACACTTGCTCCATTCTTTCTCCCATGTTGGGTTTGAGCCGCTACCCAAAAAACGCCCCCCCCCTGCGCCCGGAACCTCCGGCCCTCCCTGAAAGGAATGCCGACCCGGGGGTGCCCTCACCTTTTTGCCACAGTCCTATATCTTTTGGGCCCACGAGAAGGGGGAACCCCTTCCGCTACCGGAACTCTCATCGAACAACCAAGCCTGGCCCCCAACACTCTAAAGCTCCCCCATTGCATCCATATAGCGAACAACCCGGGGAAAAATTCTGAGAGCTTTTTTCCCCCCCAACACACAAACCGAATTGCAAATTTAAAAACGTCTGCGGGATCAACGCCACTCTTTTTCTCCTCCTCCTCCTTTTTACCTATGTCCCTTTTTCCCCTTTTCTTTTTCTCCACCTCCTTCTCAAATGGCCCCCACGGCCTTCAAAACAACATAAACCTCCCCCCGCCCCACATCCAACCACACTATCCACCTTTTCCCCTTCCCTCGTACGGACACCGCAAATCCCACACAACCCTAGAGCTGACCCCCCTCCCCGCCACGGAAGGGGGCCCCCCCCCCCGACTCAAAAAACCCCCAAACCATACCCTTACAAACCGAAACACCACCGCTCTTGCCCCGGAAACCCCGCCATGAACTCCCAATACTTCCCCCAACTCCTGCCATTCCGGAACGGGGGACAACGAATGGGGCCTGACCCAGGCCAAACCCCGCCTATCCCCCCCCCGGATACAAAACGACATGGAACATGACTCCCCCGGGGTGCACGGGGGCTTGATCCCCCCCGCCGTCCGACCATCCCTGAAGGAAATCCCCTTTTTCCTCCGATCCTCTGTCCCCCCCTCTTTCGGCCTCCACTTGCGCCTGCCCGAAAAATCGGGCCCGCTGACCGCATCTGTGACACGGGATCCCCAAAGTGCTCTCCACTGCCACGGGAACCCCGAAGGCCGACCGTCCTCCTCTTACCCAGCAAACCCGGACCGACATCCGCCCGCGTCCATGATGCACCCCACCGAAGCCATCAACCGACCACTCCATCTGCGATTCCTGTGGAGCGGCCTGACCGGACCGTTGCCAGAACCGCTCACCGTCTCCAGCGTCTCTACGTCAACAGGAGCCCCAGCAGCTGCCCCCACAGTGCCGTGGAGGCCACCGCCGTGCTCCGCTGGGCCCGCCCGCCTTCTCTGATTCCTTCCAGACCGAGCGGGGCGGATACGAGCCACTGCCCGCTCCCCTCGGCCTGAAGGGTCTCGTGAGGGGCTCTGATCGCGCGTGCGGGCCCTGGGGGTAACATCCTGACTCAGTCTCATTGGTGGCCTAGTGCGGCGCCTGGGGGGCCCAGAGGCCCCAGAAACTTCCACAGGTGAGGCAGAGGGTACGGCCCCGAACCCTCCCCCAACACTCCTTGCACCTGCTGTTCCAGCCACTCCTGTCCACTGTTGCCGGCAGCTCTCCTGAGCTGCTCCAAAAGAGCTTCCACTGCAGCCATCTTCTGCACCAAGCCGCGCCGCACAGCACAGAGACACTCACTCTTTTGTCTCTGCGCCGGACTGTTCCCGCGTGGGGCAGCGGTTATATATCCCTCCCCCCCTTCACGCGTCACGCACCGCGCGTCACCCCTCCCCTACCCCCCCACTGGAGTTTGCGCGCCGTGTCATGTGGGGCCTCCCTCCAGGGCTGCGCCCCCACGTCCGGCCCCGCTTTCCAGTTTTAAAGAGACACTGACTGTTAGCAATGATTGGACAATGTCAGACTGTGTATGACAACCCCCAGTTGGTAACACCCAGCTGACATAATCTGTAATACATTTCTAGAAGAACTAACCGAGGAGAAGGTGCTCCAGAATTGTTATTTCACAGGAATTACCAGTATTTACTAAAACAGACATGTCAGGAACAGCCAATAATTCATAGGAAGAGGCCTATACACTGCAGTCTTAATTAGAAGTTAAAAAGGAGTCCATTATCAGCACCTAGCACGGTTGCTCGTGGTATCCATGTGTTAGAGAGATTTTTTTTCTGTTCTGCAGAACGTAAAAACAAACTAAAACAAAAAAAGAAGCTTTGCTTCCATGCCATCTACTGTAACCTCTTCGACAGTAAGGGCCGTGTTCACACACGGCTTATTCCCGACGTTTTGTGCGCCGTATTGACGCACAAATCCGCCGTGAATAAGGTGTCGGGACGGGGCGAGCCGGAGCGCCGGCGGGGCGCCGCTCCCGGCCCCCCCATGATAATCATTGTTTACCGCGCTTCCGCGCCGTATATATGTGCATGTCTCTTTCTCCCGCCCGCGGCGTGATTGCCCGAGGCGGGGAGGAAGCGACGGGATTTTCCACTGTGTCTCTATGAGAGCAGTGGGATTACCATAATTGCTGCCGCGGATTGGTTGCCGTACTTGCAGCGCCAATCCGGTCGCAGTACGGGCGCCAATACGCGGCAGAATAAGCCGTGTGAACGAGGCCTAACTGACAGCAATAGTTACTTATTATTTGTTTTTAGGTGTATGATAGTAAAACGAGCAGGTAACCATTTATATCCTAAATTGGTGGGTACAAGTGTTGTGAATATATTTACTATTTTGCCCCGTTAGTCCAAATTTAAACTCTATCATTCTCTATCTGTTAAACACTAAAACGGAACTTTTAATATATATAACCTTAACCTCTATACACAATGTTAAAAACCATATCTCTCACCTCATCATTTAACTAACCCTTTTTGCTTCTGAAAGAGGGAATAACTCCCTTTCTATTATCAAGTGTCTGTTGGAGCACCAACCTATAAACAGGAGAGCTTTATATCTATAGCAAATACTAACTCCAGTAAGGGATCCCAAGCCTACCCCTGGGCAGTCATGCCCCAATCTCATGGACACGGAACAAATTAGGAGGCCCCCTGTGACCCCCCTGCAGCAGGTGACACTTGTAGACAGAAGGTGAGAAATCAACATTTAAAACGTCATATCATGACCTCGCTGACATTGTTTCGTCAGCTAACCTGGCTTCTACAAGGTTTAGAGGTCCGATCACAATGCTGGTCTTAGACTCACTTCCTTTTATATCGTGTTATATCTCCATAACGGGCTTACGCCCCATCTACCGTACTGCCCGTGCCATACCACTGCACACAGGTTACACCTTCAAGCCCTGACTGTGATGGTGTTACTTCTCCCTTACCTCTCATATTATTGCAACTGCGTGGCCTCCCACCTAGATGGAACTAAGCAGAATAGGTGTCACATAAACACAGCACACTACTAACTTATCCAACTCCCTCAGCCCCTTCTCTTCAATGTCTAATATGCATATTGCCATTGGGAATATCAATTCCATTGTACAATAGACTATTGTCCATATTATCTTCCCATCAAAGCACTTCTCCTATATATCTAATAAAATTGGGCCCCCCCTCCCCCCCCATTAAATTACCCCCCCTTTTTATAGAGCTGCCCATTAAATACAGTTTCCATTGTACTGTATAGTATTGTCTCAAGACTATTTTCATAAACCACTTAGTCTTTTACATGAATATTCAACTCATTTTTAATAATGCTGTAGGCTCTATGTGCTAGAGAAACAGTTTGACCTCACACCTTCCCATTGAAGATTCTCTCGTACGGCTCACAGCTAGCACCCAATTTCGCACCCCGCACCAGTCTCACCACGTCACAAATTGAGCATGAAAAATTATGAGCTATGCAAAATAGTATCATATTCTCAACGGCCACTGCACTTTCCATTGCATCCACTTCGCACTGGATCAGCGCTGCAAGCAGAAACAGATAAATTCTATACATAGATGAGTACGAAACATAAATAGGTTACCAATCCACTCCCGGGCCGCGCTTGCCACAACAATCGAGCGCACATACCTTGCAAATAGCAATAAATACTTGCATCCCTAATTGTTTTAAATAGAAACCGTGGGCCTCACGTGATGAATACCTATCAATCATTACATGGACCCCAGGGTAAATTTAGAAAAACGTAGAGCAGAAGGGTCGGGGACGCGAGGAGATGGAAGGAGATGAAAAAAAAATGTGTGAACTTGATGCTTCCACAGTCTCATATTCAACTGAGCTATATCCACTTGACCATACTTAATCACATATATCGTGTTTCATCAAAAATTATATATAGGGAAATCAGCAAGTATCAAATACAGATGCCAGAAAATGAAAAAGCCTCATTTAGGCCTTTTAGATTTTAATGTATTTTGATCTGTTATATAAATCATGCCTCTTCCTGCAACAAAACTACATCCAGATCGCAACTTTCTTTCCCCTAGCTTTCTCACTAGCAATGCCCCAAAATTTTAGCACCTCTATTTCCGCACAATGATGTACTTACCAAATGTGTCTCGCTAGGGGGTATCACGTCTAGTTTGTAATAGTGACTCAGATGTCTTCTGATACTCCAACGACTAAACTCTGTTTTTCCCACATAGAACTTGTGCAATATACTCATATCCCCATAAATCAACCCCTCTGGTTTTACAATTGATGAATTGTCTTATCTCAAATCTTTTCTTATCAATGGGATTTGAAGATAAGACAATTCATCAATTGTAAAACGAGAGGGGTGAATTATGGGGCTATGTGTACTTGCTTGCAGCGCTGATCTAGTGCGAAGTGATGCCGGGCAGTTGAAGATACTGATATATTTTGCATGCTCCCATATTTTCCATGCTCCCATTGTGACGTGGTGAATTGGTGGCTAACTGTGAGCGTAGAGAGAAATCTACAATGGGGAAGTTTGAGGTCAAACTGTGGGAGCGAGGGAGGATTAGCCAAAGAGCCTACAGCATTATAATATGAGTATGATATTACATGTAAAAGACATGTTGTTGTATAAAATAGTCTTGAGACAATCTAATACCGTACTTATGAACATGTATTTAATATGGGGCCTGCCAGCTCTATTTAAATGAATATGCATATTAAATATATAGGACGAAGTGCTTTTTGGAAATATATGGTAATAGTCTATTGTACGAATGAATTGATATTCCCATGAATATGCATATTAGAACATTGAAGAGAAGGGCTGATGGGAGTTTGATAAAGTTTTGGTAGTGTTCTGTGTTATGTGACCCTATTCGATAGTTCATTCAGGTGAGCCACGCAGTTGCAATAATATGAGTAGAATGAGACGGAAGCCCATCACAGTCAGGCTGAGGTGTCTGTTTGGTCAGTGCGTGGCACGGGCATTAACGGTAAGATGGGGCGTAAGCCCGTTATGGAGAAGTGAATTTGTCTGAAGTTTGTTGGCTCATAGAGCATGGAGGCAGCTTTATACAGACATTTTATGATGTGCGTGCAGGGATAGCGAAGGGGAGTGGGTTTATGTGGATTTTCGCTGATGCAAATTGGTGAGCTCCTGAAATGGTGTTTACCATAACACGATATAAAGGAAGTGAGCTCAGACCACATGTGATCGTACCTCTAAAGCCTTGATGAAGGCCATATTAGCTGCGAAATCGATGTCGGGCGAGGTTCAGATATGAGGACGTTTTTAAATTGTGATTTCTCACCTCTGTCATGACAGTGTCACCTGCTGCAGGTTGTTCACAAGGGACTTATTGTAGTTCTGTTCCATGAGATTGGGGACGACTGCCCAGGGGTAGGCTTGGGATCCTTACTGGAGTTAGTAAATTTTGCTATAGATATAAGGCTCTCCTGTTAAAAAGTTGTTTCTCTCCACCAGACTTGATAATAGAAGGGAGTTATTCCTCTTTCAGAAGCAAAAAGGGTTAAATGATGAGTGAAGATCAGGTTTTTAAAAATGTGTATAGAGGATAAGAGTTATATATAATAAAAGGTTACGTTTTAGTGTTTAACAGATAGAGAACTGATAGAGTTGTAAGTTTGGCCTATCTAAATACGTAAAATATAGTGATCAAAAGTCACTCTCTGTTCTCTTGCGAGATTCCCAATTTTTTGGAGATTATGTGACAAGTGTTGTGACTGCACCACAACGCTGATAGAGTGAGCCAAAAGAAGCGGAAAAAAGGTGTATTTTGGCACCAAGAATCTGACTCTTTACCTACAGGTGGTATGTGAACTTAAACGGGTGTTCCAAAGATACGAACACAGACTGCAGTGGTCACATTCAGTATAATCAAGCAATTTAAATAATTCCCTTTAAAATATAACTTTTAATAATCAATTTAAATGGGAAATATAAAGAAGCAATTAGAATGTATAAGAATATACTGCAAAAACTCACTACTATATAACATACACTCTACAAAAGCCCCTCAGCGGAGACCCCGCCCTGATAAGGGCGACCCCACAAAAACTCCTCTGCTAGTCCCTGTATTTCACCCTATCCTTAACAGCAATAACATATAGTATAAAAGGGAAAGAAAATACAGGGTACACAGAGTAACAGCAGTGACCATTCAAGACACAATGTAAGAATATACACCATCTGTGTCAGACTAAAGCTACATATATAATTCCCCAATTAAGTATGACCTGATCATTGGGGTCACATTGGTGAACTAAAGACTGAGGAAGTGCTAGTGGATTAAGAAGCCAGAGCAAATTGTCCATTGCAAAGTAGGTGGTGGACTGGATGCCAGAATATGAGATGCAGTGACTGGTTCCTTGGTGTACTCCTTAAGAGACCCATGTTCGAGAGCTGTCATCCTGACATCACCAGGGGAACTGTTTCGATCTTAGATGAGTGGGCCATAGTATTTTAGTTATGGAGATTAGCAGTTTGCTTAACTCTATGAGGGCTGTCACTGATGTTGTTTGTCTCAGAGTATATTCAGTAAGGTTTCTCTGTAATTAGTTTTGGGCTGGTGAGAGACTTCATTATAGAAAGAGCGCACGGTGGTTTGGTAATGGTTAAACTTAAACCCAAAAGAAGGATCAACATGTGAGTGGTTGTTGAGCATCAAGGAGGCTATAAATGGTTGTCTCACTACCAGAATGCTTTTTATTTAAGATCTTGTTTAAAACAAGTCACTTGCAATATGTGTTCATTAACAGTTCCTATGTATTTACGTAGAATATCCCCACTTGTATGGGCTGCATCTCTCCATAGGTCACTATAGCTACAGACCTGTTCAATCTCTCCTGATAGGCTGCCAGCACTGGTCGCTATAGTTACAGACCTGGTGTCCTCAGCGGCTCGTCACTGCAGGCCAGTAAAAGCCATTAAAGTCAGTAAACCGCCCCTGAATTCAAAAATGAAACTGAGAAAACAGGACTGAGGTAAGATGAATCAATTTAATGAGACAACCCCTTTAAGGTGAGATTGACTCTCCAGAAGTCTGTAGTGTAGTCTGTTTGGTTCCGGCTTGAAGCCTAGACTAATTGGACTAGTCTGTACTTTTGCACTGCAAATTGTGTTAGCACAAAATTGACATTTTGGTTTTGCTTATTTGCAAAGAGTGCTAAGGAACAGCACTGTCCAAAGGTTGTTATGAAGACAACACTAGACAGAAGGCCTCTACGAAGTTTACAGCGACTTCAGAGAAAGCTCCAGTAGTTACATTCTAAAGACTGTTCAAGAATGTTCTGAAACATTCAAGCTACAGGGCTACCTAGAGTGAACTGCAACCAAAAAGGTTCAGTAGCTTAGATGAAAGTTGTAACCAGTAAGCATGTTGTACCTTTGTATAATGAAGAAAGAGGAAAGCAAATGTATTGTTTTTACCCATTTTGGTCTGTGTCTTGTAGATGAAAATGTGGATATCCAGGTATACATACTTGGCAATGGTTTTTATTCATAATGCCATAATGCAGCACTAGTGCAACTGGTCTGCATGGTGACATCCTATTATAGCCAGTGGGGACAATGAGAGGTCAGAGAGATAAATTCTACCCAAAAAATTAGATACAATATGTACTGACTAAAAAGTAAGTGAATATGGATCTCTTATGGGAAAATGGATCCACTTGTAGTAAAATAGGTCTGACATTCCAATATTCTAATGTGTCCTCTGGTCGGGAATATGGTGTCAATCCCAATGAGTCTGCCTATGAACTGTCCCTGTCTCCTCTGCCCCTTGGGCACTTCTCTCCATTGCTTTGTATTTTCTGCTATTCTTCCCTTTCCTCCTGTTTAGACATTGAATTGTGCAACTGTAACAAATGAATTCTGTTTCCCGCTGACTTTCTTACTCGGAATAAAAGGACACTTAAATGACAATCAAGAATTGATTAGCGACGAGCTGAGCTTCATTTTCTAGTGCAGACAGTTTCAGCTTTCTGGAATTGGCTGCTGAGCTCTGGCATACATCAGAGCACGTCCCTTCCCAGTGACCTCCCAAACAGCTGTGACTTATTTGACTTTTGCTTATATTGGCTTCCATGAGATTGGCAATTGAGGTTCTTCAACCTCGAGATTGCTCTGCTGCAGGCGAAGACTCTAAGCGGCAGAAAGGGTGTACGTCCAAGTGGCTGCTATGATTCTCCTAACATCCAGCTCTAGTTGGTGCTATTTCCTTCACTTTTGGTTGGCAATAACCTGTACAGGATACACTGTCCAAACTCTCTGAATGGCTCTGCCTAAGGCTCCGCTATTCAAATGTCACTTACCTGAACGACACTGTTAATACCGATGTTAGACATGTCTCGTATGTCATAACCTTGATCGAGATGTCACAGATGCCACTAGTGCTCCACTCATATTTTAGGAGTGTTTTGGCCCCCCTGTCTCTCCAGCTTCTCCTCACTGTTAGTGTTAGGAATTGTGTGGCTCACAATCTTCACGGCCCAATCAGTAGTCAGAACAGATTCCTCTACCGCCATAACTCCTGTGGCCAACCCAGCCAGAAGTCTCAGCTGTCCACTGCTACTACCACTGCATGAGCAGAGACTTGTCACACAGTTCAGGATCTTTCTCACTTGTCTCTTAACTTCTCACACCACTACTTCTCAAACAGTGACAGGAACACCCCTTTTTATTTAGGCATGAGAACCTTCCACATGGCCCCACATTAACTAATCTCTGTCCAACAGTGGATTTCCCATGCAAATCCATGATACCTACCTTATGGCCTCCTTGTACCCAAGGGCAAACTTCCCCACTGCAATGTGGACAGAATTGTAAAGTTAGTGCAAAATACACCATATAACAGTATTTATAACATCAAATAAGGCACATTAAAATCGTCATCAGCATCTCCTGTAAATAAGGGATGAGGCTTCCCCGGAAGCATACGTTTTTTTTTCCCCTTTTCACCCTCCTTTTACCCCCTTCCTTTTCAATTGGGTGAACCAACCTACTGTTTCAAACATATTACAATTCATGACATCAGATAATAATACTTACAGAAGTTTACATACCCTATATAAAAAGACACATATGCACATTTTTCTCACTATCTGACATGAAATTAGAATAAACCTTACCTGTTTTAGGTCAATTAGGAACCAAAATTATTTCTATTTGCCAAATGCCAGAATAATGAGAGAGAGAATTATTTAAATGCATTTTTATTACTTTTCTCAAAGTCAAAAGTTTCCACATACATTAGATTACTATCGCCTTTTAAACATTTTGGGACAGCCCCATATATAACTTCAATGTCTTTTGGAAGCTGCTTATAGTTTCATTGGCAACATCTGAGTGTAATTAGAGACACACCCCTGTGGTATGTATTTATTGCACACCAAAAACAACACTACTTCTGAGGTGGTACATCATAGGAAAAAGAATCATCCAAGATATCATGAAGAGAATTGTGGACTTGCATCCTTGGGTGCAATTTGCAGATCCCTGAAGGGACCATTCGTTCATCTATTACAAACAAGTTAATACGAAGTACAAACAAGTTGGGAAAGTTCCAGCCATCATATTGCTCGGAAGGATACTGTGATTCAGAGAGAACGTGTGTTTGGTCCTGATATTGCATATCAACCCACGAACAAAGCAAAATACCTTGTAAATATGCCGCAGAAGCAGGTAAAATTGTGTCATTATCCACAGTGAAAAAAGTTACTGTTTTCAATAGAGATGAAAGGCCACTCTGCCAGGAATAAGCCATTAGTCCAAAAGAAACCAATAAAAGCCAAATTAATGTTTGTTAATGCACTCAGGAGCAAAGACCTACATTTTTTGGAGACATGTCAAGTGGTCTGATGAAACTAAAATTGAACTGTTTGGACATATTGACCATCGTTACGTTTGGAGGAAAAAGGGAGAAGCTTGGAAGCCTAAGAACACCATCCCAACTGTAAAACATGGGGGTGGCAGCATCATGGTGTGGGGTTGTTGCTGCAGGAGGACTGGGCACTTCACATAAATAGATGGCATCATGAGGAAAGAAGATTATGTGGCAATACTGGAAGCAACTCACAAGACATCAGCCAAGAAGTTAAAGCTTTGGGTTGAAATGGGTCTTCCATATGAACAATGACTCGAGCATACTGACAACTGTTTCAAACGGCTTAAGGATAAACAGTCAAAGTTTGGAGAGGCCATCACAAAGCCCTTATCTCAATCCTAAAATTTATGGGAAAAGCTGAAGGCAGGTGTGAGCAAGGCGACTACACACAAGGCTCATTTTAAAACCAGTTCTGTCAGGAGGAACGGGCCAAAATTCCTACCAACTATTGTGAGAAGCTGGTGGAAGAATATCCAAGCATATTTGTCTTTTCATATAGTGTATGTAAACTTCTGGTTTCAACTGTATATGATAACATGCTGTCACACTTGCATTCTGGTACACATCCATTTGAGTTAATTAGAATATGCTGGGTCCCAAGATTACTTGGGAACATACGCTATTCCCAATGAATATTGACCCGGTGGTATAGCCACTTAGTATATTTCCAGATGTAGTAGCAATTTTTGTGATTCAGTAAGGTAACATCCAGCCCTTCATATATTATTCCCCCTAGTCTAAATGATTACATTAAATTAGGATCCATGTATTGCATCATACATTACCTACTGCATTTAACAGAGTTTTGAACACTTTCTGTGTAAGCTTTAAGGGGATGTATCGCTTCAATCATTTTCGGCTGTTTTCTTGAAGCTTGATTCTCTCAGTTCCTGAAATCAGGGGCTTTTCAGCCCTCCAAGCTGGGTGTTTCTTAACTGAAGGGGGATGACACATCCTCCCCCTTCACTGTTCATGCTCGCTTCCGAGTTCTCCCCCCCCCCCTGTCTGAGTCCACATGTCAATGTCCTCTCCTATGCAGTCTTAATTTTGTAAGGCTTGTTTACATACACAGGCCTGCATTCAGTCCTAGGACAGCCTTCTCTGAACTCAGAGAACTGATCTCTATCCTCTCACAGCTGAAGGTTTGTTACAGTTGAATCCAGTCGTCTATGAACGCATCCCAGAGCACAGTTCTGTTCCCCTTTCTATGTTACCACAAACACTGATCACAAATCCTGTTGTTTTTCATGATTGTACGAAGAACTTCATTGTCACTGCTGAGCTGCTAGCTGTATAGAGTAGAAGGTTGTCGCCAGGCCCCGTTATTCTGAGTGCTAGAAGCAGGAAGGCACGCTCCCCGGGAATACTACCGGGGCCGAACAGAATTAAATTAGTATAGCTTCGATCAGCCAATGATATGAAAGGAGGTGGAATCCGACCCCGCACTGTGATCAGTGTTTACCAGAACGATGAAGATATTGGGAGACTGTGATAACAAGACAGCTTACAAATGACAGCCAATTGCAAAGTTGCTTGTTTTCACTGTCCCCTTATTCTGAAGACCATTTAATGAAATGATACAACCCCTTTAACCTATTGACTAGTTCATACTGAGCTTCCTGGTTCATAAATAAAATACAACTACTAAAGGAAAGACTGCCCCTCTAAGTCTAGGAAAATTGGCTGACAACCATATACACATTGTAATCAGAAATGTTCATTAATTCTAACAGTTAATTAGACAACTTATTATTTTCTGGGAAATTATAAAATTGTAATCCATGAGAAAAGAACAGACGTACAGGAGAAGATCCTCAAGCAGTTCAGGCACACAATTTTAATGTTGGATGTAGAGCGCTGGCAGCAAAAGACAAATGTATTTCACACTTGTATCCTGTAAAGACATTTCTCATTCCGCATCAGATGAGATTCAGCGAAGGAGTCACACCCCCAAAAATCTTTGGGCATAAATGTTGTTAGACATGCTGCATGATCTGATCTGACCGGAAAATAAAATAGGTCAGCTTTATAATGAATGTAATAAAATGAGCATTGTCATAGGGGACACTTCAAAGACCCTCACTCCAAGCACAGGCTATCATCAGGGAGAGAGTTAATTAGTCAAGATAATCATTAATTATTCTCTGCAAGTCAAGGACCAAATATATTTCCAAATGGAAAAAAGTGCAGGATGTTAATGGGATTTTGTACTATTAATTTAAGTGGATTATATAGAAATAGGAAAAGAAACCGACCCTGTTCCAGAGACCTGATAACAAGTAACATGTGCATGTGTCCAAAAATTATCCCTTTATGCCAGTTTAATACATAGGCAAGGTTAAAATTTTATTGCACTGCTCTTAAGCACACAAATATAATTATTACAATATAATCTGTTTTTAAATTTAAAGAAAAAAACATGTTAGACAATGTCTAACGCCGGATGGTTTAAATGCCATGGAAATTGATGGGTTTTTTAAATTTCGCGGATTTCGTTTTTTAGCAGGTGTTTGCCCAAAAGAATGCGGTCGGTTTCCCCGGTTTTTGGCGGCCCCATTTCTAGAATTTTTGGGGAATCACCGGAAAGAAGAACATGTTCTATATTTCAGAAGGGCCCGGGGGTTTTTTTTAAATCCGCATAAAAATCCATGCTGTGTAGGCACAGTTGGGTATTCATTGCGTCTATGGGGGACTTTTACTAAATCCACCGAAAATCTGACCAGAAACCAGTGCTGTGGAGACATGGTCGTATGCTGCACCCATGTACAAAAAATATAACTATTATAATACTGCACTCTATGTACAAAAAATGTAACATTCAATATAAAAAAGCACCCATTTCGAGGGAAAAAAAAAATTAACTAAAACGCCTATGCATGTACGAGACTCCAACCAGTAAAATATTGCCCTGACATGCAACGATATATTACTACTATAATACTGGATTCGACAAGTATGGGAAAAAAAACGTATCCCCTTTTAAATAAATGAACTCTTCCTTTTTTTTGGCAGGTTAAAAAAACCAACATCACATACAGAAGTGCTTACAAATTTCAGACCACTTAGTCATAAGTGCCATATGTGACTGAGGGCCATATGTGGCCTGAAACATGTAGACACTTCTATAGGTAATGTTTGGCCTTTTTTTATACCTGTCCTCAATAAAGCCAAAGATTTCATTATATTTGGAAGTTGGACATAATTTTCTTTGCCATTTACCTGGAGTATTGTCCGTTGCTCTTTCTGTGCTTCCTTTATGGATTCCAGCAAGCAGATGAGCTTGTTTTGGACTTGCTATACTGCACTCATGTACATCAATATAACTATTATAATGCTGCACCTTATTTATTGGAATGTAACTGCTATAATACTGCTTTTTGTACAAGAATATTGTATAACTACTATAATACTATTCCATATGCACAATAACATTACTATAACATTTCCCCCATGTACAAGAATACAATTACCATTATACTGTCCTCTATTTATGAAAATCTAACTACTATAATATTGCCCTCAATGTACAAGAATATAACTATAATACTGCCCCTGTGTACAAGAATATAACTATTATACTGCCCCTGTGTACAAGAATATAATTACTATAATACTGCCCTCAATGTACAAGAATATAACTAATATACTAGTGCCCTCAATGTACAAGAATATAACTATAATACTGCCCCTGTAGACAAGAATATAACTATTATACTGCCCCTGTGTACAAGAATATAATTACTATAATACTGCCCTCAATGTACAAGAATATAATTAATATAATATTGCCCTCAATGTACAAGAATATAACTATAATACTGCCCCTGTAGACAAGAATATAACTATTATACAGCCCCTGTGTACAAGAATATAACTACTATAATACGGCTCCTATGTACAATAATATAACTACCATAATACTGCCCCCTATGTACAAGAATATAACTACTATAATACTGTCCCCTATGTACAAGAATATAACTACTATAATACTGTCCCCTATGTACAAGAATATAACTACTATAATACTGTCCCCTATGTACAAGAATATAACTACTATAATACTGTCCCCTAGGTACAAGAATATAACTACTATAATATTTCTTTCTACAACAATAACTATTATATTGTATTGTATAAGAATATAACTAGTATAGTAATTTCCCACTATGTGCAAGAATATAACTACTATAATACTCTCCTCTATTTATGCCTTCTAGGAGGAGAGTTGCTGCTGGATCAAAGGGTTATAAGATAAGTGGTATAAGCGAGTATTCTGAGCGTGCGAGTGTCTTTTTTTGTTTTTTGTGTCTGTTTTGTTTTAAGTGTCTTTTTGCTTAAGTGTGGGACTTAATATTGGGGGACTTTAGATTTGGGGCTTTTAGAAAGGGCAGTATAATACAGATTTTTCATATTTGTATCTGTATTTCTTCTTTTTTTTTTGGTAACATCCCCATGAGTTCCATGTTTGACAATGCTGTCCAGTGCAAAAACCTTTGCAATGTATGCCATCCTTGAGCAACACTTCGAGGGGGCATACTGCTGTGCAGGATGTGTGCACACTGCACATTTAGAAGCTCATATCCTGGATCTAAATGAGCAAGTGGCGACACTGAGATCTATTGCCAACTTGGAAGCGAGTTTGCTGCTCACTGAGCAATCACTCGCAGGTGTAGATGCTGGGGAGGGTGGTAGCATGGAAAGGGGCAGGACATGAGGCAGCTAGCTGGGTAACAGTTAGAAAGAGGGTGAGGGAAGGTGTTAGGGGGTGTCCTGA
>JAODAL010064264.1:0-18816 GCA_025379985.1 Phyllomedusa bahiana
ACCCCCTCTTGGCCCCCCCGAACCACTCCAAATGAAGACCGATGAAATTGTGAAACTGTCGGGCCTTGTGGATTTGACGGAGAGAAAGGCTCCGTGTCCGCATCTGTGTCCGTCTCCTCCTCCGTCGCTGGCGGGACCTGTTGTTTCAGAGTGTCCAACGATCGTTCCAGAACTAAGATCACCACAATGCTCATGCTGACAAGGGCATTGTCCGCACTGACCATTTTGGTGGCTTCTTCAAAACTGGCAAGGATGGTGCAGAGCTCTTTCACCTGCCTCCACTCTCGGTGGCTCAACACCCCAAGGTCCGCACCGCTGCTTGTCAGGCCATGTGTCACTTCGTACTGCGTAATGGCATTGCGCTGCTGCCACAATCGCTGGAGCATGTGGAGGGTGGAATTCCAGCGTGTTGCCACGTCAACAATGAGACGGTTGACGGGGAGGCCGAGCTGATGCTGCAACGCAGCCAGGCGGGACGAAGCAGGGTGCGAACGGCGGAAGTGCGAACTTAGACTTCGAGCCTTCCTCAGCAGGCAGTCCAGACCCGGGTAGCTCTTTAGAAATTTCTGGACGACAAGGTTCATGACATGTGCCAGGCAAGGGATGTGCTCCAGCCTACCGATCTTAAGGCGGGCCAGCAGATTTCGCCCGTTATCGCACACCACCTTGCCTGGCACAAGGTTCTTGGCACCCAGCCAGCGCTCGGTCTCGTTGCGGAGAGCCGTCCACAGCTCCTGACCTGTGTGTGGACGGTCTCCAAGACAGATTAATTTCAACACGGCCTGGTTTCTCTGGGCACGTGATGCCACCAGAGGACCTTGGGGGAAAGAACCCTGCACCATCCCTGCGGTTTTGAAGAGCGTGCGCCGAGCCTGAGAGCCACCGTCACCCCCAGAGACATCCACCCAGCTCACCCAGTGAGCTGTCACAGAGATATAGCGGCCTTGGCCTTGCTTACTAGTCCATGTGTCGGTGGTCAGATGGACTTTTCCGGCCACAGATGCAGACAACGCGCTTGAAATTTTAGATGACACGTGGCTGGCCAGGGCAGGGACGGCTTTTCTGGCAAAGAAATGCCTGCTCGGCATCTGGTATTGGGGGCAGGCAAGGGCCATGACGTGGCGGAACCCATCTGTGTCCACCAGACGGAAAGGCAACATTTCCAAGGCCAAAAGCCTGGCAATGCCGACATTCAGGCTTTTGGCTTTGGGATGGTTTGGGTTAAAGTGTTTCTTCTGCTCCCAAAAACCCGGAAGACAGAAGGCTGGCTGCTAGACTGGCCGCTGTACGGCATGCAGGTCGTCAAACTGGCGGAAGGAGAAGGGGTAGGATGGGTCTCTGGTGGTGCTGGTGGTACTCGGGCGACGGTGGAGGCTGAAGCGGAGGCTGATCCCTGATCATGACTCTGAGAGACATGGGCAGCTGAGGAACGCTTGGTGGTGGCGGAGGAGGAGGAGGCGGAGACAGAGGGTGTGACAGTGGTTGGAGGCCCGGCGTCGGTCTTGGCCAATTTTGTGCCAAGTGTAGCCTCTATTTCAACTCATGCATTTCGCTTGCATGTGACTGAGACATGGTTGGGGTGGATCAACAACTAAGGTCAGTGCCTCTACATATGCGTTTACAGGCAAGAGGCGGCATATGACATCGCTGGGGTGAATCGGAGGCTTGCCTCAAAGAAGGCCCAGGCCTTGAGAGTCCTGACCTTTTTGAACGGCGATATGGCGAGGAGTCGGGTTTGCATCTGACCATATGGGCTGGCAGGAATACATATCATCAGCTGACTTCTAGTGTACCCGCCCTTCATCCCTATTGAGAGGATCGGAACCGTACTGACACTACCCCTTCTGTCCTTCTCCTCGTTCCATGATGAGATGCTCACGAAGCACATGGTCCTGCTGAAAAGACCCACTTGTGATCCGCAATGACCGTCATCATCATCATACAACACAGTGACCTGTCGTCGTCCTGACATTCTGCATCCCAGGAGCTATCGTGTGCTACAAGCAAGAGGGACTGCAAGTCAATGCCGACCGCCCTCCTGCTCCTCCTCTGATGCATCAGAAACTGGGCGTCAGAGCATAGAAAATCATCCTCTTGCCACTTGATCTTTTAACATGCCTTCTGACCCCAACCGCATTTGTGTTCATCAAAGAGGTCTTCAGAAAATTGGAATTATCCACAGTCGGTGGGTACACGAGTTGACATTTGGGCTGCTTCATGTAGGACGGATGCTGATGGGAGTGCTGATGACGACATTTGGGCCGTGAACTGGAGAGGATAAGAATAAGACTGCTGGATTCAGGATGCATTAACGAACAGAAGACAGATTGGCGACGCTGTTCGTTCTGAATTCACAGGCCCTGACCAGCGAGACAGGCCTGAACTGTCCTGCAACTGGACGATCCGCTGGCATGCGTGTTGTTTGCCAGCACTGGAAGGAGCACCTTCTCTCATACCTCTACCCTCCATGTCTCTACCCCCTCTTTGCTGCATTGCGCGTTAACCACACCTGAATTTCACTCCATGTTCAGAAATATAAAAAATTTGAGAAGGTATGGAAGAGTTTTGGAAAGTCTCTTATTAACCCCTTAACGACCTTGGGCGTATCAGTACGTCCCACGGCCGCTAAGGGGCTTAGCAGGGGGATCGCTCCGCGACCCCCCCGCACAGCCGGCGGGTGTTAGCGGCAAATCGCCGCTAACACCCGGCAGTAACAGCGCCGGCGGGTGGGCTCCGCCCTGCTGGCGCTGTTTTAACCCATCGGGGGCGCCGCGGCAAAGATTGCCGCGGCGTCTGAATTAACGCCGATCGGTGCCGCGCACCGATCTGTGCGTTGACCGGCAAATCAGCGCAGCTATGCTGCGCCGATCCGATCACCGGGCATTGTGGTGGGAGCCTTGGGAAGGCTCCCGTCACTTACCCGGGCCGGTTGCCCCACTTCCGTCCGCAGACAGGAAGTGGGGAAACCGCCATCTTTGTACACCCTAATGCATTGCCTATGCAATGCATTAGGTTGTATTAACAATCGCGCCACCTAGTGGTCAAGTACCACAGGTGGCCTCAATGTTACAGTAAAAAAAAAAAAAAAAAAAAGTTTTAAAGTACAAAAAAAAAAGTATTAAAAAGTTCAAATCACCCCCCTTTCCCCATTTTACAAATAAAATCATTAAAATAATTAAAAAGTTACACATATTTGGTATCGCCGCGTCCGAAAAAGTCCGATCTATAAAAATATAACATCATTTATCCCGTACGCTAAACACTGTAGAAGAAAAAAAATTCCAAACGCCAAAATTGCGTTTTTGGTCATTTTACGTCACTCAAAAAATGGAATAAAAATGATCAAAAAAGTCGCATGCATTCCAAACTGCTAGCGATAAAAAGTACACTTCAGCCCGCAAAAAATGCCCCCTCACTGACGTCCATAGGTGTTAGTACAAAAAAAGTTATTGGTCGCACAAAATGGCGCCGTGGCGCAAATTTCAAAAATAGAAAATGTTTGGAATTTTTTTACGGTACCAAATCATAACGGAAAGCCTACATGTTTGGTATTGCCGGATGCGTAACAACCTGAAGAATACAAATGACACATTATATTTACCGAAGATTGAACTCCATAAACGCAAAACCCCCGCAAACATGGCGAAAATAAATTTTTTTTCACAATTTGTCCCACTTGGAATTTTTTTGCGGTTTTCCCAGTATATTCTATAGTATAGTGAATAACACCATTAGAAAGTACATCTTGTCCCACAAAATAAAAGCCCTCATGTGTCTATGTAGGTGGAAAAATAAAGAAGTTATGGCTTTCAGAAGGCGAGGAGGGAAAAACGAACGTGTCACCAAAAAAAAACGCCGGGTCCTTAAGGGGTTAAAAGACGGCAAATCACAGCTATTCTCAAATCCCTCAAATCAAAACAAAATTGCTGGATTCAAATTTAACTGCAAAGTAGATCTATCAACAAAGCTTGACTGACCAAAAGTGAAAAAAACACCTGTCTGAAATGTAAACGGATATTTTTGGCACCTTTCAATTCACCTGTGGTGACTACAAAATTGCTGTATTCACATTTAACTGCAAAGTAGATCTATCAACAAAGCTGGCCTGTGCCAAAGTGAAAAAACACGTATCTGAAATGTATTCGGATAATAAAGGTATTTTTGGCACCTTTCAATTCACCTGTGGTGACTACAAAATTGCTGTACAAAACATACGTTGGCTCTGCACATATAAAATATATTGTGAAAAACACAAGCATAGGTGCACACTGAAAGGCAATATATACATCTAATACAAACATCAGTGGCACACTAAAGACTAAGTAAAACCTCAAGCTATATAGGAATATTGGAAATGCATTACTGCTAAGGAAAATATGAAAAACCTGGGACTCTTAGTTTACAGTATTTGATCAAAGATTGTATTAAGCTCACCTCCCAAAACGTCAAGGGGATCCCAGAGCAGGTGAGTCCCTACACTAAATATATTACCTCACTAGGCGTCAATCCAGACTGCAGCTTCAGGGTATGGTAGGAACTAGCAATTGAATTATCCTGCACTGGTTTAAAAAGAGGCAGCTGTGTGCAGCAAGCCAAAGAGATCGCCAATCTCAAATGAACTACAAAACATACGTTGGCTCTGCACATATAAACTGTAAACTAAGAGTCCCAGGTTTTTCATATTTTCCTTAGCAGTAATGCATTTCCAATATTCCTATATAGCTTGAGGTTTTACTTAGTCTTTAGTGTGCCACTGATGTTTGTATTAGATGTATATATTGCCTTTTCAGTGTGCACCTATGCTTGTGTTTTTCACAATATATTTTATATGTGCAGAGCCAACGTATGTTTTGTAGTTCATTTGAGATTGGCGATCTCTTTGGCTTGCTGCACACAGCTGCCTCTTTTTAAACCAGTGCAGGATAATTCAATTGCTAGTTCCTACCATACCCTGAAGCTGCAGTCTGGATTGACGCCTAGTGAGGTAATATATTTAGTGTAGGGACTCACCTGCTCTGGGATCCCCTTGACGTTTTGGGAGGTGAGCTTAATACAATCTTTGATCAAATACTGTAAACTAAGAGTCCCAGGTTTTTCATATTTTCCTTAGCAGTAATGCATTTCCAATATTCCTATATAGCTTGAGGTTTTACTTAGTCTTTAGTGTGCCACTGATGTTTGTATTAGATGTATATATTGCCTTTTCAGTGTGCACCTATGCTTGTGTTTTTCACAATATATTTTATATGTGCAGAGCCAACGTATGTTTTGTAGTTCATTTGAGATTGGCGATCTCTTTGGCTTGCTGCACACAGCTGCCTCTTTTTAAACCAGTGCAGGATAATTCAATTGCTAGTTCCTACCATACCCTGAAGCTGCAGTCTGGATTGACGCCTAGTGAGGTAATATATTTAGTGTAGGGACTCACCTGCTCTGGGATCCCCTTGACGTTTTGGGAGGTGAGCTTAATACAATCTTTGATCAAATACTGTAAACTAAGAGTCCCAGGTTTTTCATATTTTCCTTAGCAGTAATGCATTTCCAATATTCCTATATAGCTTGAGGTTTTACTTAGTCTTTAGTGTGCCACTGATGTTTGTATTAGATACAAAATTGCTGTATTCACATTTAAGTGCAAGGTGCCTCAATGAACAAAGCTGTAGTGCGCCAAAGTGAAAAAACACGTATCTGTAATGTATTCGGATAATAAAAGGTATTTTTTGGCACCTATCAATTCACCTGTGGTGACTACAAAATTGCTGTATTCACATTTAACTGCAAAGTAGCTCTATCAACAAAGCTGGCCTGCGCCAAAGTGAAAAAACACGTATCTGAAATGTATTCGGATAATAAAAGGTATTTTTTGGCACCTTTCAATTCACCTGTGGTGACTACAAAATTGCTGTATTCACATTTAGTTCAAGGTGCCTCAATGAACAAAGCTGTAGTGCGCCAAAGTGAAAAAACACGTATCTGTAATGTATTCGGATAATAAAAGGTATTTTTTGGCACCTATCAATTCACCTGTGGTGACTACAAAATTGCTGTATTCAAATTTAACTGCAAAGTAGATCTATCAACAAAGCTGGCCTGCGCCAAAGTGAAAAAACACGTATCTGAAATGTATTTGGATAATAAAAGGTATTTTTTGGCACCTTTCAATTCACCTGTGGTGACTACAAAATTGCTGTATTCACATTTAACTGCAAAGTAGCTCTATCAACAAAGCTGGCCTGCGCCAAAGTGAAAAAACACGTATCTGAAATGTATTCGGATAATAAAAGGTATTTTGGCACCTTTCAATTCACCTGTGGTGACTACAAAATTGCTGTATTCACATTTAAGTTCAAGGTGCCTCAATGAACAAAGCTGTAGTGCGCCAAAGTGAAAAAACACGTATCTGTAATGTATTCGGATAATAAAAGGTATTTTTTGGCACCTATCAATTCACCTGTGGTGACTACAAATTGCTGTATTCAAATTTAACTGCAAAGTAGATCTATCAACAAAGCTGGCCTGCGCCAAAGTGAAAAAAACACGTATCTGAAATGTATTTGGATAATAAAAGGTATTTTTGGCACCTTTCAATTCACCTGTGGTGACTACAAAATTGCTGTATTCACATTTAAGTGCAAGGTGCCTCAATGAACAAAGCTGTAGTGCGCCAAAGTGAAAAAACACGTATCTGAAATGTATTCGATAATAAAAGGTATTTTTGGCACCTATCAACCTGTGCTGACTACAAAATTGCTGGATTCTAATTTAACTGCAAGGTGGCTATAATCAACAAAGCTGGAATGGGCAAAATGAAAAAGAACACCTATCGAAATTGTATACTGATAATAAAAGTGGAGTTTTGCACCTAAAAAATAGACCTGCAGTTACTAGAAAAGATGTGTATCCTAATATAAGTTCAGGCTGCCCAATATCCAGGAAATATTTCAATATAAAACTGTTAATAATAAAGCTATTGCAGTGCAATGTCTACACTAAGTCTTGGTGAACTATATCCAGTTTTATTTATAGAGCTTGTCTGTGTTCGTCCACGGGCCCCCCCCCCCCCCCCCCCCGCACCCCTCTGTGACTTTACAGCGGTAGATGCTCCTTAAAATTCTCTACCTAACTACATAAAATCTTCCAATCTCTGATCTAACTAACTTCTAAGGATCACAGCTAACAGTAGAGCTTTCTCTGTGAAGAAATAGAATAATTTCGCTGAGCTGTTTGGACACAGCCAGAGCGCTCGTCCTACTGCTAGAGACGCTGGAGACACTGATCATGAACAGGAAGGCTTTTCTATGAAAAACGAGTCACGTGATTTTTCCAGCCAATCGCAACCATACACATCCCAGTCATGATGTCACAAAACACACACATCTCACCCTTCCTATTCGGTAAGCTGATTTGCGGGGCCCCCAAAAATTTGACGGGAAGCGCGGAAAATGGCGCGATAATTAAATAGATGATGCACAGATTTTAACCTAAATTATCACATGATCTAAAAATTTTGATCAACATAAAAACTGTGCCGATTTCAACTTTGTCGATAATAATCGCTCAACACTACTCATGGGTCATGCTTTGAATTTTTGGGGGCATTTTGCTGTGACATGCAGCTATACTACAGGTCCTCTTATAAAAAAATGTTGTTTCTATCAGACATTTGTTCTTCACAATTGTCAAGAGGGGCTCAAGGGTGAGGGTTGCTGTCTGAAACAGGATTAGGTAGGACACTGTTAATGGAGACATATTGCAAAATGACTTGTATTTGCAAGATATTTAACATAGTTATCAATCCCTGTATTGACACAACCCTTTTAAATTACAATTAAAAAAGAGAAACAAGACATGGTGGGATTCCATCCTATTTTAAAAATGTGTTTTCTAGTATTAAACTACTAAAAAAACGGGCATGTACAAAATAGCTTTTAAAAAAAAATTCCTCTAAAATTGAAACCAAGGGAGGTACAGGAAAACTTGCCCAAAGATGTAGGTTATTCAGTGGACATGTAGTATGGAGAACGTAAAGAGAACTAAGTACAGAGACAATTTCCTCCAGCACTTTGATTTAAAATGAGAAAAAGAATGCCAAGAAAAAAGGGCACCTGGGTGGAACAGGGGGGTTTAACCACCAGTATTTCCAAGTAAAGCTAAATTTGGGTTTCCACACTCATACGGAGGGGCAAAGCGCTACCCAGGTCTTGACTGTGTACTGAGGAAGGCTGGAGGTCTTACCTACACTTCCGCTTCCGCACTCTGCTTCAGCTCGACTGTTTTCGTTGCTGCGTCATAAGGGCATTTTTACCGTGTTAATAGATGACAGACGCTAGCCTGGTCTCTCACCGCACCCACTGTAAGTCTGGCAGCTGGACCTCCGTGTTAACAGATGGCTGACGGTAGCAAATGGCTCTCACCATTAGGGGCAATCAGGAGAGCTTAAAATTTTCTAAAAAAACAGATTTTGAAAAAGGTGATTTCTGTGAGGTTAAGTAGTGTCAAAAAGGGGTATAGGGCTGGACACAAGTTGCACAATTTGAGGCTTAAAATTTTCTGGGGCTGGAGTCACTATGGGGTCGCATCATTTGATCTCCAGGGAGTCTGTCCCTAATCAATGAAGAAGGATTTGGAGGAAAAATGAAACCATTGAATTGATTGGCTGAATCAGTCTCAGAAGCCAGGAGAGCAAATGTCCCTCAACTAAGAAGTGTTTTTGGGATGATTTGGAAAATTTGTAATTTCTTATGGGGTGTGCGGACGAATTAACACATCTAAAATTGTAAAAAAATAAATTAAAAAACTGCAGAGAGTGGTTTAAGTTGTATGTTATCACACTTGAAAAAAAAGCAAAATGGTAATAAAGAAAAAAAATAAATAAAACTTACCAAAAAAAATTCTGTAAACAAATGTCAGTTACAAAAAAATATACTAAAGAGAGTCACTGTACAAAATAGCATAGTGCCACTTTGTATCTGTGGGTCAAACAGGTTTAGGGGGCATGCTGTGGGCCCAGGACAGGTATAGTCTATGCCAGTGAAACTAAAATGGTGGTTGAAAGACTCCTTTTCCGGCACTTTTTAAATGTTGGGGGTCATGCAGGTTTGGGGCTCATGCTGTGGCCTAATACAGGTATAGTCAATGTCCAGTGAAACTAAAATGGTGGTTAAAAGACTCCTTTTTGCAGCACTTTTTAATCTGTGGGTCAGACAGGTTTAATGGTCATACTGTGGTACAGAACAGGTATAGTCAATGTCCAGTTCAACTAAAATGGTGGTTCAAAGACTCCTTTTTCTTGCACTTTTTAATCTGTGGGTCAGACAGGTTTAATGGTCATACTGTGGTAAAAGGACAGTTATAGTTAATGTCCATTCAACTAACATGGTGGTTGAAAGACTCCTTTTTCCGGCACTTTTTAATCTGGGATCATGCAGGTTTGGGCTCATGCTGCGTTCCAGGACAGGGATATTCAATGTCCAGTTCAAGTAAAATGATGGTTCAAATCATACTGCCTTCTGGCACTTTTTAATTTGTGGGTCATGCAGGTTTAAGGTTCATGCTGTGGTGCAAGACAGGGATAGTGAATGGTCTGTGAGTTTTTTTTCTGTGACTTTTATAACCTAATTGTCTTGCCTAAGATGTAGCACGTATACAGTTTGCTGTTGTGGATGTTAATTCCAGCCTCTCCAGCCCTGTTTGGGTGTAAGAATGAAGGTGTTGTTCCTCTCCCATAGACTTTAATGGTCATCGGCGATAATCTATTATCGACTATCGGATATCTTATTGATAATTGCCGATATCGACTATCGACACGATGTCGTTAGTCTACGTAATCACTCATCACTATCTATAATACATGAAAAAAACGTTGAGATTCTTAGTTCACACGTTTTGATCAAAAAATGCTTATGCCACTCCCGACTTACAACGGGATCTCAAAGCGGGTGGTCCAACCGACCTCCATAATCCAGAGAGAAAAATAAAAACAGGCACCAACCTTGCACGCATACTGCACTGATATAACAAGCTGTGGAGGTGGGCGGGGTGCAAGAAACCAAAATGGAGGCATCCATTCCTCCCTCTATAACTTAAAAGCAATCTGTGCCAAATACAACGTATAGTTCTGCACAAAAAAACATTTCTGAAAAACACAATGTGAACCTGGGTGCCACTGGCTTGACTGTGGCATATATATAAATATATATATATATATATATATATATATATATATATATAATATATATATAAAACGCATTACAATACCAGTGCAAGGTTGGTGCCTGTTTTTATTTTTCTCTCTGGATTATGGAGGTCGGTTGGCCCAATGAGAAGTCCGAATTTGGCTCTAGTGAGAGATAATAGATAGAGTAGGACCACCCACCTTGAGATTCCGTTGTAAGTCGGGGGTAGCATAAGTATTTTTTGATCAAAACGTGTGAACTAAGAATCTCAAAGTTTTTTTTCATGTATTATAGATAGCATAAATTCTTCTTTAGGGATTTCCATGTATTGTATAGCCCTTTTAGCAGTTGGTGTGCCACTGGTATTGTAATGCGTGTATAAATATATATATATATACCGCAGTCAAGCCAGTGGCACCCAGGTTCACATTGTTTTTCAGAAATGTTTTTTTTTTCTGCAGAACTATATGTTGTATTTGGCACATATTGCTTTTAAGTTATAGAGGGAGGAATGGATGCCTCCATTTTGGTTTCTTGCAACGATGGGTACTACACCAAATATGCCAGTGTGAGAGGCTACTGGGCAGCTCCAGTCATTCAGCTTGATCTCTCATGCACCCAATGAAGCTGAAGCTCGTACCTTTGGGAGAGGAATGGGAAAAAGAAGAAGCCACAACAACATTGAATGACCAGTCAGCAACTGGAAAGAAAGCACCTGGCATTTTTTCTGAAGTGGCAGCAGCGGCGACCAAGTCTTCATGATGGGATCTCTTATGGAGCTGGAACCTAACCAAAGCATAGGGATGCGTTACCTAAATTTTCAGTTATAACCATCTACCCCCCTATCAGTTGTTTCAATAGTTCCACCCAGTCCGTTGCTCACCCTGTGACTTCCGACCCACATACCTTTGTCTCTCTACTATCCCCTATCCTTGTTCAGCCTCCTGCTGACACCCATCCACAACCCTGCCCCAGCCTGGGGCTGGTGTAAGTTATTGACACCGCAAGTTTTACTCTGCTGCACTAAAATCTGTTCAGTCTAAAACATTTTAACATATATTTCCTTACAGGTAACATTGTTATGGAAAGTTTTGAGGTTTTATTAATGTTAAGTTTAAAGTTTAATATGCAAAAAAATTCCACTATGCACCCTACACTCTTTCTTTAGGTACTCTCCTTACAGCTGATGGCACTGAGGATGGCGTACATAAAAGAGGAGGAGTATGTAGTGTACAGGAGTAGATGAAATCTAGACAGTTTTCACACATGAGGCCCTTTATGTATAGAAACGTATATTACTGACCCTTAAGTCCACCTGACTCTGTGTATTGTAATTGTGAAGAAAACTAATATGCCATATATGCACTGTGATTTTGGAAGCATTAATTGCCAACACTGCCATAGAGACATTGGAGGGGCATAGTCTATGAAAAGGTCAATTATTCAGTTGGTTGTTGTTGTTCTCGTGGCATCTTAAAAGTGGGAGCAATGCTGACCCCCTGTGCTAATGAGCCAGTACCACCTTAACTTTCTAGCCATATGAAGCATGAATATGAAAAACAGAATATCTAAGAAGAGAGATAATCAGCATCCCTGTTAGTAGAACCTAAAATCTGGAAAACTCATGAGGTAAACAAGTCCCACAGACCTCATAACCTTTGATGCCCAGCATTTGCCTAAGGCCTGGTCCAACCCCTTATTGCTCTATACAGGAATACCCAGATTCACTTGGGGTTAGGGTAAAGGGAACTCTAGTGACCAAATCTTTAAGGCTCTTATGCGAGGGACTTTTAACGTGGATTGCCGCCCTCTGCTGCAGGCTGTGTGGCTCTGGATGTGGACGCCTCGCTACAACACCCAGGCAGTGTGAGGCTAACAACCACAAACAGGGAGGAACTACATTAACTCCCATCATTCGTAGAACACCCTACCACTATGCTGATGCCTGGGAAGCATGAGCGGAGTGGTGAATGAGAACCACCGTGACACAACTAATCCACTACTTCTCTTATCCTCTCCACTGTGACCCTGGCTCACCACACTAGTCTATCATTTAATTTTTTTACCATTCATTTAATTTTCATCTTTACTTCGCCATTCCTACATGTTAATTGTAGGGGCTGGAGATTGTGAGCCCTGTAGCCCGTAAATTAATTGGTCCATTCTTTTGTCATTTGATTTATTATTCTCATTTTCTTACTGTATATCATAAGCTGAGAATTTGTTTTCTTTCTGTAGAGCCATGGCTTTGCCTTTGTGTTAGCAGCACTATTTATTAACAACATTTAAAAAAAAAAAAAAATCACTGGATTACTGTGTAATGTCATTATTATTAATGACTCATTTTATATTTACTGATGGTCAATATTTTTATCTACATTAAAAAAGCACACAACACTGCCTATGGCTACAACCCTGATACAATTAATCTAAACAGATGCATTTTAGAGGATACCGGATTAGTACGTGTTTGGAATAAAATCAGAATACCAGTGTTAAATATACTACATGAACAGAAAATCCACTGGGCCTTAAAAGTAAATGATCCCATGTTTGTTTTTACCTGAAGGCAAGTTTTATTTGCATACATGAAGACCCTCTTATGATGTACTGGATGATACCTTTCAAGTAATAAATGTAAAAAACTGAATTATATGTAGGAAGTAGGCAAAACCATTGAACATCTGGGACTAAATCACACAAATATTGACATATATGATACAAGAAACATGCCAGACTGCTTAGTAATCTAATTGGGAATCATTACAAAATCACCTTGTTTTTGAAAGCAAGGAAAACAAGAAGACTACATATTGTTCGTGTTTACCTGCTCCCATGCATAGAAAAAAACTCACCTGCTTCAAGTAAAAATTACATAATCTTCTGCTGGTGGCCAATAAAATAATAATAATAATAATAATAACAACCCTCTGCTTCCTTCCTAGTCACCTCCATTACAGCGCTAACCCCTATCTTCTGTTAACTTTCTTCTTCTTCCAAACAAGATGTCACTGCTGCATCCATTGATTGGCTGCAGCAGTCATGTGTCTCTGCTTATCTCACCATTCAGAGCTCTTCACTTCCAAATGGTGTTGTAAGGCTGAATCCCCACTGCATCAGACAAAAAGTCCACCATTTTTTGTCCAATACACGACTATGATTTTTGCGCAAAAAACAGTCGTTCTCGTTCTGATTACAGTGAGCAAGAGCTATATGCTCGAAACGCATCTGTGGATTTCTGTTTCTGTGTGAGTTTGTGACCATTGTGCTGTCTTTTATTGGATATAATAAAGTACCTGTTTTACCGTTGCCGGACTTTGGAGTATTCTATGGTGCAAGCTCAGTTGCAGCAGTGTACCGGATATCCGTAAGCATGTCTAAGCATTTCCGCCTAGCCGGCGGTTAGCCGGGAGTGGTACAGGAGAACGTGGATCCATCCTAACGAATCTGCATTAGCCCGTAAAGGTGAGCTGCAGTTTTCTGTTATTGTGCAATTATCTAATTTATACCTATACAACTGAGAAAGACTTTATTCTAAGACTCTGGTGACTGTCTCATCTTTTAAAGAACTAATGGGCATGTGTGATCAGCATTTCAAATCCAAAATATCCGAAGATAAGGTGAGGCTGATAGCCGCCATATCATATTGGCCCTGGAGTAGAGATGGGCGAATTGATTCTAACCAAGTGGAATTCGTTTAGAATTTCAGGAAAACTTCGGTTCTGAACGAAGTCGAAGTTTGGGGGACTTCGGGTGAACGAAGTGTGCTTTTGATTGATAAAATGGCTGCGAGCACATGGCGTTACATGGGGCAAAGGACTCTGGGAGGAAGAAGGGCATAGCCTGCATGACATGTGCAGAGATGAAGCCAATCAGAGACCGGCGGGATTCTGTGACGTCACCGCACTATATAAGTCTGGGCGCAACGCTGGGAGCTCACACTCCTCTCACTGTACTGACTAGGGTAGGTGCTGCCGCGGCTGCTTGTAATAGCTCTTACTGAAGAACTGATTTTTATACAGCGATTTTTGGCGGGAGTCTCAGCTTGTCTCAAGACTGCTTCTTAACGTTCTATTTCTGATTTTGTGGGGTATTGGATCTGAAGGGTCCAGTGTGCGTCCAATGCAGCTGCATATACTTTTTAAATTGCTATCTGCTCACAGCAATTGAATATCCAAGGGGGATTTAAGCCTGTTCCTGTTGAATCATTTAAAGAAAACAGCGTTTTTACAATACAAATACCACTTCATTTTTTGGGTGCTCAATTCTTTTGCGCAATTTACATCCAGGGTTAATTAAGTGTTGTTCTGCTGGGTTGTGGTGACTAAAAGAAACCGTCTTTTTCACCGCCAAAAAATAGATTTTTCCTGTAGCCTAATTCACAAGCGAAGGTTAATTACAATTTTTTTCTATTGTTGTGTAGCGTAGAAAACACGCCATATTAACACGCTACAAAGCTCGTAGTTTGTGGTTGCTCATTGTTTGTGCAATTTATCAATCCAGGGTTAATTAAGCGTTTGTTTTTTTATCTGCCTGTGGTGACTAAAAGAAACGCGTCTTTCACCGCCAAAAAATACATTTTCCAGTTTCTTCCTGTAGCCTAATTCACAAGCGAATTTTAATTACAATTTTTTCTCTTGTTGAGTAGCGTAGAAAACATGCCATTGTTAAAACGCTAACAAAGGCCTTAGTTTTTGGTTGCTCAATTCTTTTGCACAATTTACATCCATGGGTTAATTGAGCGTTGTTTTTCCTGCTGTGGTGACTAAAATAACCGTCTTACACACCGCCAAAAAAGACATTTTTCCTGTAGCCTAATTTCACAAGCAGAAGGTTTATTACAAGTTTTTTCTCTTTCGCTGTGTAGCGTAGAAAACACGCCATTTAACACCTGCAAAGCTCGTAGTTTTTGGTTGCTCAATTCTTTTGATGCAAATTTACATCCAGGGGTATTTAAGCGTTGTTCTGGCAGTTGTACTCCAGTAAAAGAAACTTTGTTTTTCACCGCCACAGAAGAAATTCTGTAAGCATAATTCATTATTCCAAGATTATTAAGCCTGTTAGTGCTTTTATATTCAGTAAAATAACACAGAGTTTTTAAACCGGCACATATCAAGTCAATTTTCCCCTGCCCATTTGTGGAGCGCAATTACTATCCAAGGGTTTACCCAAGCCTTCTTAGTGGTTCATTTGGAGTCACATACATGTTGTGTATTTATCAAATACCAGATATCTTCATCACACAGTGTCCTATACATTTTAGAACAAACAGTATGTCAGACAGAGAGATATGCAGGCCTTCACCTGCGAGTGGCAGAGGCACAAACATTCCAGTTCGCACACAGCAAGGGACGACGCAGCAGGGTCACTCAGGCTGAGGCCACAGCTACAGCTGACATCGTAGACGGCCGTGTGCTGACTACAACCCAAGGGTACTTTATTGGTTGACGTAGGGTCATCACTTCCTCCCAATGACTTCCTTACAACCCCCAGCCAAGAGACGGTGGAACGTCAGAACACAACCCTTAGTTGGCATGGCCACGGAGCAGGTCAGCTGCCCCTCAACACCCTTCCTCAACTCCGCCTCTATCCGATTCCGTTCCCTCAGCCATGAGAATTCTACTATGCGTCCTGCTCAGAGCCACTATATAACGATGAATGAAAAGATTTGAGGAGGGCAGTCAGCAGCTTACTTTGGCACGAGGAAATGGAGGGCCAATTTCCCCTCTTCTTGCAGTAGGCGCTCAAAGTATAGATGTGGAGAGTAAGCATGGGAGGTCAGTTGTGTGAGGGGTCACCACGTGCATACCAAGCAACCGGTGATTAGGACAGCAGTGATGATGAAAAAAAAAACAAATAGAAGATGATGTAGCCGACCGTAACTTGGGAGCCGGGTGAGGCAAGGGCTTCAATCATCGTCAGGAGAGAGGCGTCAGCTTGCAGCGTCAGGTAGCGGCGCTGCCAGCAAGTGGGTTGTGTGCCGTGAGTCAGACAGGGTAGGTCAGCAGTGATGAGGCGGGAAGCCAGCGGCTCATGGGTAAAAAAAACCCGCTTCGCAGGTCCAAGAAATAGCGGAACAGGGGCTCAGCGAGGCAGCGCGGTAGTAGTCATCAGTGGGGGCGTAGGGCGGTAAACCTCCGATAACTCGGAAGGTGTGGCATTCTTTGCTTAAGACACCGGAGGAGAAGCCGAATATGGGTCTCATGTATAGAATCTGTGGGCAGTAAAGTTGAAACGTGTGCAGGGAGCTAACGTTGCACCACGGCCCTGCGTCCAACACATGCAGCGTCAGACCAATCCAGTGGCCTCGGAGAAACGTGGCTCAGCAATGTGGTGGTCCATCCTGCCGCTGCATGCAACAGCAGCCAAAGCCCAAGCGCCCAAGGGCACGCATGCCATTGCAGCCATCAGGCTCCACTAACCTCTGCAGAAGGGAGCTTGTTTCTATTTGACATCATCTCCCGGTCCAGATGCACCTGCTCCTCGCTACTCATGGCGCCAGCAGTCGTTTCAGCGAGGCGATTTGCAAAGAGACAACAGTATGCGTCCAACCATCCTAAGGTGCAGAAGCTGACCGTGCTCCTGTCCAAGTTGTTGGTGCTGCAGTCCCTCCCTTTCCAAATGGTGACTCTGCACCGTTCGGGAGAACTAATGGCTTGTGCCGAGCCAAGATGGAGAGTTCCAAGCCGTAATTTCTTTTTCCAAAAAGGCAGTACCAGCACTTCATAAATATGTAGAACAGAAGGTGGGCCAGTCCTTGAGCTTATCGGTTTGTTCCAAGGTGCACGGCAGCGCGGACGTCTGGAGCTGTAACTACGGTCAGGGCCAGTACATGTCCTTTACGGCCCACTGGGTGAATGTGCTTCCTGCCCAGGCACACCAACAACTTGGACAGGAGACGCCGCTTTCTCCTCCACGTTGTCAAACTGCGGCTCCTGCGCCAATGTCCGTCTCCTCCTCCACCACCATCTCAGCCTCCACAAGTACTGCTCCATCATACCACATGTGTTAGGGCACAGCGGTGTCAGCAGTTCTACACCTGGTTTTGCCTCGGAGAACGAAGTCACAAAGGGGAGGAACTGCTCCGCGTCATGCAGCAAGAAATCGATGTGTGGCTTTCTCCGCGCCAACTGCAAATCGGAACCATGGTGACGGACAATGGGAGGAACATGGTGTCCGCGCTGCACCGAGGAGGGATGGTCCATGCGCCCTGCATGGCGCACGTGTTCAATCTGGTTTGAAAAGGTTCCTGAAGTCTTCCACCGATCTTCAGAAGATTCTGAAAATGGCCATGAAACTGTGCATGCACTTCATCCATTCCTACAAAGCCAGGAACACCCTCCTCGAGTTTCGCGGCAGAACGGCCTCCCCAACACACTCTGATATGCGATGTTTCCACCCGTTGGAATTCCAGCCTGCACATGTTGGACCGACTGTATGAACAGAGAAAGGCCATTAACGATTTTTTGATGATCCAGGCGGACAGGAATACTCCCCTGTGTAACTTTGATGTCAGCCAGTGCAGCTCATGCGTGACACCTGCCGTTTGTTGAGGCCATTCGAGGAGGCCACGTTATGTGTCAGTCGCCAGGACTACGGATGAATAACGTCATTCCACTGCTTCATGTCCTGGAACAGATGCTGAAAAATCTGTCTGGGCAGGGGACTGGAGACGTGGCGACTACATCTCGCGGCCACATGAGTCCGGTGGGGATTCAAATGGAGGAGGAGGAAGGAGAGGAACATTGGAGCAGAAGCATTGTCTGGTGAAATGAGTGGATTTTCTACCCAGGTGACAAGAGAGGAGGAGCAGCTGGAGGAGGTAGATGGAGATGAGGAAGACGAGGCAGATGACCCGCAAGCACCGTGGCAGTATACAGTGGAGATGGAGGCAGGGAGCCCCTCGGAGTCACTTGTGCAGATGGCCCGCAGCATGCTATTTGCCTGGCTAGTGACAGCCGAATAGTCACCATCCGGCAGAGGGATGACTTCTGGCTCTCCACCCTATTGGACCCTCGCTACCGGTCCAAAATGGGAGCCTTTTTCCCAGCTATTGAGAGGGAGGACAAACTCAAATACTATAGGGAAATCCTCCGTAGTCAGTTGGCCGCTGCCTATGTGCGGCATCGTCCCTCCTCTGACAGGTCTGACCGGGGGGTTCTTCAGCGCTCACGTACTACTGCCGCGGCTGCTGGGGCCCGGTGGGGGGGTCGGAGCAGTACCAGCTCCATCAGCAGCAACCTAAGTCTGGAGTCACTGATGAGCAGCTTCCTTCACCCGCCTAGTGAGGAGGGCAGTCGCCAGCAGCAGCAGCAGGACCTGGAGCAGACCCTGAACCAACAGGTTTGGGGGCCTACTTGGACAGCACTCTGCCACCCCAGTTAGAAGATCCGCTGGACTACTGGGCAGCCAAACTGGATGTGTGGCCGCAACTTGCCGAGCTTGCAGTGGAGAAGCTGTCCTGCCCGCCAGTAGTGTGGCATCAGAGCGGGTGTTCAGTGCGGCGGGGGCCATCGTTACCCCAAGGAGAACCCGCTGTCCACGGGAAATGTGGAACGACTGACTTTGTCAAGATGAATCAGGCGTGGGATCGCCAGGATTTTCACAAATTGTTACTCGAAACCTTATTCCACCCCTGTGG
>JAODAL010064265.1:0-18816 GCA_025379985.1 Phyllomedusa bahiana
TTTTTTAAAAAAAAAAAGAAAGGCTTTAAAAGATACCAACCCTTTTAAAAGCCAATGGCCCCAAGGGGCGTCAGTAAAAAAACAAAAAGGGAACCCAATTTTTTTGGGGTTAAACCCAAACGCAGCTTTAGGAATTAAAAAACCCCCTACCTAGTAAAGGGGGCCGTTTTTCATTGGGGGGGGGGCCCCAAATGGGGTTTCTGCTCCTTTATTGCTTTAATTATCAAAAAAAAAAAAGTTTTGAGGGTTTAAACCCACCATTTTTGGGCGTTCGGATTGGATTCCCCCGAAAACCCAAAAATTTTATGCCATCCCCTTCCCTTAAGGGAAAAATCTTTAAAATTCATGGGAAAAGGAGGTTTTTAATGGGAGTAATCGCAATGGGGAAAAAAAAAAACCGCACTTTTTAGGGAAATTTGGGGTTGGGGGAAAGAAAAAAATTTTTTTTTCCCAAAACCCCTTGGGGAAAATTGAACCTACCGAGAAATCGATTTCCCGACCCTTTTGGTTCAACAAAAAAATTAAAAAAACCCCCAACGCAATATATTTTCAAAAGGGAAAAAATGTTTTCAACCTTTTCCTTTTTTTTTTTTTAAAAAATTTTGTTTTTGGGGGGAATAAAAAACTTTTTAAAGCACTTTATGTTATTTTTAAAACTTCTAATTTTTTTTTAAAAATTTTTTTTTTAAAAAATTTTTTTTAAAAAAATATAATTTTTAAAAAAAGGGGCCAAAGGTCTAAGGAAGGTTCTTTCGGATGGCGGCTTCACATTAAAAAAACCCATTTTTTGCCAAAAGGAGGAAAAAGTTTTTTTTCCCTTTTTTTGGGGAAAGTTTTAATAAAGGGGAAAAAGCCGGGGTATGTCCCCAAACCGTGGTTTCCACCTGGGAGCTTTCCAAAAAAGGGGGTTACTTTCTCCCTTAACCAAACTAAAACTCCGAGTTAACCCCGGCCGGGGAAAATTTATCAGCTGGGTTTTTTGACTTTTTAGGAAAGGTTTTTAAAACGGTTTTTCTTGCAAAGCCAACTGTTTTTGGAAAAAACTTTTGGGAAAAATAAAGTCTTTTTTTGGGGAAAAATCCCCGGGGTTTTTTGATCCTATTAACTTCCAAAAATTTCCCTTACAAAATCAAAAAGAAAAAAGGGGAGGGCCTCTACGCTCACCTTTAGGGCCCGAGGGGCCCCCTTTTTTTCCCCTGTCTTTTACCCCTGAAATTTTGGGGGTTTTTTTGGGGGGGGCTTGGGTTTGGGGAAAAAGCCCACCGGGCCGGGACAAAACTCTTTTCCCTTTGGAAAATCCCCTTTTTAGGGGCCTGAAAACCCCCCAAAAAAAGCCATACGGAATGAAAATAAGGGGGGGGAAAGGGGAAATATGGGGGGAAACCCCCCTGGGGGGGGCCCCCCAAAGTGTTCACTGGTTTTTTTTTGGCTAGTGGTAAGCCAAAAAAACTTTTCTGCCTTTGGGCCCAAAAGGGGGGATAGCCAAACGGGGCCCCCCCCGCCGGTCTCCCCTAGGAAAACCCCGGCCGGGGCGACGTCCCCTTCGCCTAAACTGGGCCGTCGGGTAAAGGCCGGGAATATCAAATAGGAACCAAAGAAACAAACAAAAAGGGGAATAAACGTAAACAACCGGAAAAAACCAAGGGAAGCAAACCCAAAAAAGGGAAAACCCAAGTCAGGAAAAACGGGGGGGTTTTCCCTGGTTAGCAAAACAAAACACAAAGAAAGAACCAAAGGAGCCGGGAATTTTCCAAAGGGGCCCACCCCCTTTGGATTTAAATGGGTTTCCCTGGTACCAACCCTGCAGCTGATTGGAGGCCTCCGGGCCCCTCCCATTGGCTGGTCACCCCCCCGTCGGGAGTGGGGGGCCCCGCACTCAAAAGGCTTCACAGCAAGTGTAAAAAGGATGGGGGGGGCGCACATCAGCTGTTGCACCTTCTGCATCTGACACACTTACCCTTAAAAACTAAAAAAAAATAATAAAAAAAATAAATAAAACACATATATAAAACACATTAAAACAATGAAGTCTAATATATTCTCAGGCTTTAGAAAGGGCCCGATGTGCTAACTTGCACTATTGGGAAAAAAGACCTTTAAAATTTTAAGTGCGTCTGGACCCTTTTTTTTCCCAATGTTTATTCATGTCTTTGGAAACTTCTTGGGAACATTTTAGCAACAAAGGGGTATTTTTGTAAGCACACCAGAAACACACTGCTTCTGTGTGTAACATCATGGGAAAGTCTAAAGAAATCAGCCAAGATATCAGGAAGAGAATTATGGACTTACAAAAGTCTGGATCATCCTTGGGTGCAATTTCCAGATACCTGAAGTTGTCTCCTTCACATGTACAAACAATTAAATGCAAGTACAAACAAGATGGGAATGTTTAGTAATCATAAAGTTCAGGAAGAAGAAGGGTTCTGTTTTTCAGAGATAAATGTGCTTTGGTCCAACATGTGCATATGAACCCACAAATCAAAAGCAAAAGACCTTGGGAAGATGCTGGCGGAAGCTGGTAAGATTGTAACGTTATTCACAGTGAAACAAGTATTGTATCAGCATGGACTGAAAGGCCACTCTGCCAGGAAGGAGCCATTACTCCAAAAGAAACATATAAAAGCAAGATTAATGTTTTCAAATACACACAGGAACAAAGACCTGCATGTCCTGTGGTCTGATGAACCTAGAATCGAACTGTTTGGCCACAATGACCATTGTTATGTTTGGAGGAAAAAGGAAAAAGCTTGGAAGCCTAAGAACACCATCCCAACTGTGGGGTAACAGCATCATGTTGTGGGGTTGTTTTGCTTCAGAAGGGATTGGTGCACTTCACAAAATAGATGGCATCATGAAGAAAGAAGATTATGTGGCAATACTGAAGCAACATCTGGTCATCAGCCAGAGAGTTAAAGCTTGGGCGGAAATGGGTCTTCCAAATGGAAAATGACCCGAAGCATACTGCCAAACTGGTTGCAAAGTGGCTTAAGGATAACCAAGTCACTGTTTTGGAGTGGCCATCACAAGGCCTACTGAAAATTTATGGGCCAAGCTGAAAAGGCAGGCACAAGCAAGGCGATCTACAAGCATGGCTCAATTATACCAGTTTTGTCAGGAGGAATCGTCCAAAATTTCTACCAACTATTGTGAGAAGCTTCTGGAATTATATCCAAAACGTTTGACCCAAGTCATACAGTTTAAAGGCAATGCTACCAAATACTAATGAAATGTGTGTAAACTTTTGACTTTGCAGAAAGTAATAGAAGTGCCTTAAACAATTCTCTTTCTCTCATTATTCGTAATCCTAATTCACCTAAAACGGGTAAGGTTTATTCTGATTTCATGTGACTGACTCATTGTATATAATAGACTCTTTTGGGATTGCTGGGTAATCTGCTAATTTATGACAGAATTTTGCTGTAATACATTTATTGATTGGCAGGCCAGGTACAGTAAATGATACATATAGTGAACTGACTGGTCTTCCTCTTCCTCTTCATTATCGTTCCAGAACCCACTTCACAACATGATATTTGGCATGATTTTATTTGTTAGGTTTGACTGATTGGAGCCAAGGTTGGCTAATATTAATCACATGGTGAACTGGTTTAATTTTATGAACAAAAACATTGTTTCAACATAAATAAACATTTTTGACATTTTAAAGCTCTTGATTATAAAGTGTTCTTTCGTATGGAACTTTCTACATATTACAATAGATTTATTTTATTAGCTAAAGCAAAAATTACCAGTTGGCAAAGAGTTGATACATTTCATGCTGTGACTATATTATTGAATTCCATTAGTTCAGTATTTGGCGAAATATTTAACTTCTCTTTTCCAATGGCAGATGTAATATGTTTAGACAAGTAACGCAGGGTGGGGATTCATTAATCATATATTTTTCAAAGCTTGTAGATATTTTCTGACATTGCAGATTGCATAACATCATTATGTTATGCAATAGTTGCCTTCCAGTATTAAATTTAAGTATGCATATATTAATACTAATGTATTATTCAAAGAGTATCAAACTTTTGACCAAAGTTAGAGATCTGTTTATGACCTCTGGTTAATAGTTTATATTGTATTTTCACCATGGTCATAGGAATCTTTTTTTTTTATATTTTGGGGTCCCAGTTTCCTGAAATATATAAAAGTTTGCATTGTTTTTCAGTGTCATGTGCGACCTACAGATCAAAAAAATATTGTAGCTGATTATGTAGATAGTTGTGTTAGACAACTCCTAGTTTAAGGGAGACTGAGAGCCACATGTATGAAATGCTTTTGGTCTAGAAACCTATGGGCAAAAAAGTGAGTTTTAGACAAAAACTGTTTCATACATGTGGCTCTTAGTGTGTTTAGGTGTAATATAAGAGTCAACTGAACAAATACACTTACAAGCAAAATGGTAACACTGTTTTGAACTTTTAACTTTCAGGCTCCTTATCTCACCATCCACTACAGTTTTGAACTTGAGGCTACCATTATTTTATAGACAATCATCTTGGCAATCTCATACAGAAATTTGACTTGCAACTATTTAGCATATGTTTAGTTATGTAGATTCTTGTCATGTAACTGCATTGTTACTCTTTTGCTCCTGATGGTGGAAACATTTTTTTCTTGTATACTACAAAACATACTTATAGATCAAGGTGTGAACAATAGACTTAACCCAGTAGGGGGCAACACAAGCCCCAGTGCTACTTTAGAAAGATATAACAGATGCAGATAACTAATGAGCAGCAGGTCACACACTGATTCACTAGAGGAGCAAACTGAATGATATTTAGGAGAGCAGAGGGTGTCAGCATTTTGTGCTGGGCGGGCCGGCCAATTCAATAGTAGAGGCATCATAACTTGTAAGCCAGCATTGTGAACCACATGTAATCATATAATTGGCACCATTTGCATCACTTTATCTATATGCAATTATAATACTAGCAACTACCCCCCCTCATGCATTGTGAGTTGTTCTCTTATCAGTATTTTTGCATTTGTGTAGTCTCCCCTTGTATTATACTATGGCTTTTTTGCATACTGGTATGAATTGGTACTTATCCCATGTGCAGTTTATCATTCAGTTGCTGCTGCTCATTAGATATCTGCACATGTTATATCTTTCCCAAGTAGCACAGGGGCTTGTGTTGCCTGCTACTGGGTTCAGTCTATTTTCCAGCTATTGAGCTGTAAGTTTGAGTTTGTGTTTTTGATTAAATAATGTCCCATTTTTCTGTGATTTTTGTATTCTACAAACTACAACCTGTTCTCACATTCTCTAATAGCTTAGTGTGTTATCAAGGTTGATTCCCAAGCAAAAGATCATTGGTTCAACTCAAGGAGAAGCCATGGAAAAGATTTCCCTAGCAAAGATAAACGGTATCATCCAGCTCATCGATAGCTGTGTCTCAGTCAAGAAAACTGACAAATTCCATCATGTGAGCACTATGACAGTTGGAAGAATTTGAAATGAAGTCCATCCATGAATTCAAATGCCAAGAGGTGGACATCCAGGCAAATATTGGACTCAACAAATTGGCTCACCACAAGGTCTATCAGTTCTAGCACAACAAAAACGGCAGTGGAGATGGCTTATATATGCTTCATAATAGTGAGATCACAGACGTCCATGCAAGCACTGTGTGACTTGCATTACACAAGTCTGGAATGGTGGCATGAAAAAAGGTGAAGCCTCAACTTCAATCATCATCATAAGAAGCGGTGGCTTGAATTTGCAAAAAAGTACGAAAAGTGGACAGGAGAAGGTAGGAAATGATGAAAGTCAATAAACCAGGCTCTGATGGGTCCAAATGGGTCTGGGAGAATCAAAAGAGAAGAGGGCTAGTGGATCCCGCAACTGAAGGAGCTATCCGGTGGAGGAGGCTTGATGATATAGGGATGTTTCACAGCCAAAGGCATTGGATACTTGACCAGGATCAATGGTGGTCTCAATGCTGAGCTATATGTGGGTATCCTACAAGATGAGTTACTTTGTACACTCGAGTACTATGGGTATTAAAAAGACGACATAGTGTTCCAGCAGGACGATGACCAAAGCATATGTCAAGATTGAATCTAAATCTGTTCGAGAACATACCCATAAGGATTCATTCAGTGTTGAAACCCAAAGGTGGATTTACAAAATACTGACAAAATAATAAAAATTTAAATTTAGATTTTTAGGAGCAAAAGAGTAGCAGTGGAGTTACATGACAATAATCTGCATATGATAAATAGTTGTAAGTCACATTTATTTATGAGATAGCCAGAATGATTGTCTTTAAAATGATGGTAGTCTCATGTTCAAAGCTGTAGTGGATGATGAGGTAGTGATCCTGAAAGTCAAAAGCTCACAACATTGTTACCCTTTTGCTTGTCAGTGTAAATGAATTGGTGACCCAATAAATTCACACAATGAAATTGTGCTACCCAGTACTGTACACCACAATGTTGATCAGAAGTTGAGTGATTAAGTGAAGGGGTAAAGGGTTTTGCACCCAGAAGGTTAAATATTGCAATGGCTGTCCAGTGACTACCTTTTCATTCTGATAAGGTGTATTCTGGTTTGTTCAAAGCTTCATATACTGAGGAGCAGATCGCACATTGTTTTATTCAGATTGCTTTTTCTTGGATATAGATATTACCATATATTCTGGGCTTTGTTAAAGTGAATCTCACTGTATATAGTATTAGACTTTGAGTTGATAAGAGTTTCACTGTTACAATGACTAATAGGAAAAGTATTTTGTTACCACAATTACTGCAGATAATTGATGAATGTTGAAAGCCATCCATTTCTCCCTATATTACTGACAAAACGAAGATAAATACACTAAATAAATAACCATTACGGTTCCATAGTAAATAAAACTACAGATGCAATTATTTTGCAAGTTTCAAATTTCATAAAAGTTGAACAGAATGACTAGATTGTAGAAATGTCATATAAATTGGTAAGATGATGTGTGATCTGAATACATTATAGACACATTTCCGAAACTAAAGGTCAGGGAATCATATTAACTAAATTCAAACAAATTTTGCTGAATAGAATGGCTTTGATACATTTGTCAGCCAATAGAACTTGTTTTATTATGGGAAACGCTGCCAGTTTAATCAATCCTAAAATGTAGCCTTTCCTGGTGTCATTTCCAAATCAGTAGATGAGAATGACTGATCATATTTGGCATGTCGACTCAAAAATCAAATTTTGTAGATTCAATCACAATAAAAGGCTCAGAAATGAAGGAAACTCAGCAGTTATTTTAATGTCTGCAAAACAGGTGAGGGAAATTACAATGAGAAGAAAGAAACTAATAGCAAAATAAAAGAACCAGAAACATTCACTTTATAGGATCTGAAAAGCTAAATGGCTCCTGATATAAGAGGGGTTATGGCTAAGAAAGTTATCTCAACTTTTTCAATGCTTTTCAATTGTTTTTGTTGGGTTGTAAGAAAAGATAACATGAAAGCCATGAACTTATCAGTATCTCCTTAGCTGGATTGCAATGTTATCATCTACAGTTTATTATATTTACATTTACTTATATTTTTGGATTTTGCTGTACTTTCAATATGAGCCTATTTAACTTTTCGGAAGACAAAACAATCAGGGAATTCAAATGATGAAACATGTAGACAAGGATAAATGAACAAGTAGAAGAACAGATCATATATAGATTAGGGTTGCTTTTGTGAAGTGTAACTTCTTTAAAACGCTCTTCTTTTTGAGTTCTATAAGCCCATTTGTGCACCTCTGATTTTTCATAAGGAGATTTTTCCACAGATTTTGTGATAATCCACAAAAAAAAAAAAAAAATTGTTACATGCATTATAGATTTCTTTCTATGGAAGTATTCTTCCTTAGAAGCATTGCTTATAAGGGAAAATTAGTAGCCTCATAGAGACAGAAAATGGCATAATACTGAGCCTTAGGGACATTGTGTGCTGCTATTGCATGATTTTATGGTTGGCTGCGCTTGAGCCATATGGTGCACTAGAAAAGAATGGATGTGTTTGCAATACATACATGATAGATGATACAAACCAAAGCCAAAAAGTGGCCTAATATGATTAGGAGTGGTAGACTGTATAATCTAAGTTGCCTCTCGAGTTCTAATTGGGCAAGTCCTCGTCTGGGGCAAAGGTTCAATTCACTTATCTGACCCCATCCCTAGGTATTCTGAATAATGACAAATGACTTGTTGGCACCTTTTTTGGCACTCAGCACCGAAAGCAAATGTCCCTAGCCTTAGTCTCAGTATGCCTCTGTTCACGCCTGTCCTTCTGCCATCTTATTTGTCACAAAGTGCCCCATGGTCACAGCTCCGGACCATGGATGCACTCATGTCTGAGCCTCCTATGCTAGCTAGCACTCACCTCTCCTTGCTCTGTTTAGGTCCTCTGCTTCTGGCTGATGCACATACCCATTCTTTATCACAAGCACGCATCAGTTTTTTTAAAATTTAAAGAGCCAATACACCGATAATTACCAATCACCTGTCGCTGTACCCTTTATTAGGTCACATCCTCCAGCACTCCCTGTCAGTTCATTGGTGTGCTTCTGTCAGTTTGTGCTTTCTATATTTGCTATTCCTGGTATCTTAGATACGTTCTGCAAGGTCTTTGAGGAACTTAGGCACGTTTCCTCTGCCACATTCTCTGCTCTATCTAATGGTAAGGTGATTCCTTAGTGGGCCAATAGGCAATACAGTTTTGCATGCTGTCCTCTGAAGTATCCTGGAATAACAAGACTCTTGTAGTGGCCTTCTGGGAAGGTCTTGCAAGCAGAATCAGGGATAATCAGGCTGGCTGGGATCTCGCAACCTCTCTGGATGATCTTATTCTTCTTGCCACTATAATAGAAATCCATTTTACCGAGAGGCCAGGAATGAGTGTCCTTCTGGCCCTGCTGACTTCTTCGACTTGCTCCAGCTCCCTGAATCTCTGCTTGTACTGCAGCAGCCAGACTCACTTCCTAAAGAAATGTCCATTTTGTCCAGGAAACTCCAACGGCTAGTTTCCGCGGGAGAGGTGGTCCTAGGAGAAGATGCATCCTTTCCTCAACTGAACCTGCCAGTCATGCTCAGCTCCTCATCTGGTGTCAAATTTCAAGTTTTTGCGCTGGGTGCCGCAAACCCCGAAGTCTGCAGCGACGTCAAGAAGTCACTGCAGGCAATCGACTAAGGGGTTAGTGGAGAATACATAAAGGGCTCTATCCAGTTTTGGACAGAACCTTTGACCTTTCAGGTTGGGACGAACCACAAGGAGATGTTCTCGTTTCTCGTGGTTAAACATTCTACTTCTCCAGTTGTTCTGGGTCAGCTGTGGCTGCGGCTCCACACCCCTGTACTTGACTGGCAAACTGTTATTTTGGTTTTAAAATACTACCCTTAGTAAGACCAACTATGGCTGTTCCCCTTCTCTTTAGGGTATACTCACTTTTTCTATGCCTAAAATAAACATTGAAATCATATCTCTATTATGTATTTCTAAAAACTGTTTTGATGCTAACGATAATTCCCCCAACACAGTAAAAATTGGTTTCTCTCATCGCACCAGTCTCAGTGTCTGGATTTTTGCCCTGCAAAAAAACTATGCCCCTTATTGTGCCACACAAAGTAATACTATCTCCACAGTATAATTATTTCTCCTTTGTCCCCCTTTGATCCTACACATTAAAAATTACCCCTGTGTGTGTAAAACATATGCAGTATGCAGTCCAGCAGGTAATACAACAGGTTTTCTAATACAGGTAAAATGCAAACAAATAATAAGGGTCTCCCATTATGTGCACCAACATCTGCTTCCTCACTCAGATGGGACCGGACATATGGTCATAACATTATGGAAGGTCCTTTAACCCACTAGGATTAAGCATCTACCTCAGCTACCTGATGCAAAACAATATAGGAATTATAAGTCCCACTTCCCTATCTTCACCACGCTGACACCCCAGAGATCTTTTCCCACTCATAGAGGATGAAACAAGGGAGAAGGAGTCAATATACAGATGTTAAATTGTGCCATACACAAAAGTCGCCCAGTCAGCCTGTGGTGAGGGGACCCTCTGTAGCCAAACCATTGATTAATAGACTTCCCATAAAATTGCCTCTATTGTGTGTCTTTGAGAGGATAGTTTCTATAATAGCAATAAGGAGAGGAATTTTTGTGAATCCTAACAGCTTTTGTACAGCACTGCTTGAGGTATTGATCAGGGTGATGGTTGCAGGGGATACAGAGGTAACAGTGGTTGAGGTATGGTGCCTGAGAGGCTTAAGAAGACACCTCTGGCAAAGGGCTCATTGTAAGCTGGGGTGTGTAACCAATTTTGTGTTTGTGCTCAGGAACATCATTACACCCATACTGTTGCTACTCTGTAAACAACTACACAGAATTTAGACTCTGCACAAGGCTCTGTTTTTTTTATTGTTTTACGTTTATTTCCTCATAAGGTCTTTGTAACAAATTTATGGTTGGTAAAAATGTTCATCCACAAAGTTACAATATCAGTCTGGATAAAGATACAATTTAGTTTGAAATAGCTTGAAGGTACACTAAAAGTTTTCTGAATGGACACTTGTTCTTACTTAATAGTTACCAAACGTGTTTTTGAAAGAAATAACTAAAGTGGCTTGTTAGCATATTAGTTCTAAACATACTTTGTGTTCCAAAAAGTTTTTTAGCTCATTATGGAACTTGATTGCTTATACACTAGAATCGTACTAGAATTGTGACATAAATGTGTACTTCAATAATTGCGTGTTCTTTATCTTCAGAATGAAATATGAAAGCAAAGTTGTACAGAAGCAAAACTATAGACAAAGACTAAATAAATGATTTTAATACTCATCATTAAAGTAAATATGTATCCCATGTGGCAGAGCAATATCATTCTAATGGTTGCATTTAAGTAGAAGCACTTCAGATAAGTTGTCTCCTAAGTACAATTATATTTAAAATAATTAATATGTCGATTACTGGACACTAATTAAAATATGCTGTAGGTCAGATAACCGGTTAAATTAAGTCTGCTTTTATTTGAAAACTCATTTTTTTGATTCTCTTCTGAAGCAATTACCTTAAAATACTGTGTTGCTATACAATCTCTAGCCACTAGTGTAATAAAAATGTTTTTGACATATACAGTGTTGTTAGAAAGTTAACTTAACATGTTGCTGATCCATTAAATACATTTGCATTATGAGATATATATTTTTAAACTAATCACCTATAAAAAATATGCACTACAAATTGTGTTAAGGTGCACCAAAAAACAACAACACATAAACAATATTGCACTATTTAATTCCGTAAGTAAAGAGGCATACATCAAGTGTATGTACAAAATATTTAGAGAGAAATATAAGTAAAACTTTAAGCTATATAAGGTGCTTACATAAACCCTAAATAATAAAGAGAATCTAAATTAATTTCCCACAACATAGGCAAAAGATACTAAACATGTGTACACCAGGTAAAGCATGGCTGAAACATATATTGGGGCATGGGTACATGGTTTAAATATTTTGTCTTTATATCTTATGTTGTTGGACCTTTAGGTAGATTCCGTATTATGTTTATTATTTAGTGATTTAGTGGTAAGCACCTTATGTAGTTTCAGGTTTTGCTTATACTTAGGCATTTTGTGTATACGTTCTATATAAGAACTTTTCCTTTTGGATGTGTGAAGTATAATTATGCTTATTCATTGTTGTGTATCATATCTTAATGACATTTTATATTTTATTACATGTGGTGGTGTATGACAACTGTAGGTGTTTAATTTCTTTTCAGACTTTTCCACTAGTAATATTTTAATAATATATAGTTCTCACTCAGGATTGTCCCCATAATTGTAAATGTCTCAATTAGATATATGATTATGTCTTATAACTAGAGATGGGCGAATTGATTCTAACAAAGTGGAAATCGTTTAGAATTTCAGAAAAACTTCGGTTTGGAACGAAGTCGAACTTTGAGGTACTTTGCGTGAACGAAGTGTGCTTTTGATTGATAAAATGGCTGCAAGCACATGGCGTTACATGGGGCAAAGAACTCTGGGAGGAAGAAGGGCATAGCCTGCATGACATGTGCAGAGATGAAGCCAATCAGAGACCGGCGGGATTCGGTGACGTCACTGCACTATATAAGTCCAGGCGTGACGCTGGGAGCTCATACCGCTCTCACTGTACTGAGAAGGGAAGGTGCTGATACTAAAGAAATAATTTTTATACAGCGATTTTTGTGGGGTGTCACAGCTTGTCTCAGAGACTGTTTCTCTTAACGTTCTATTTCTGATTTTGTGGGGTATTGGATCGGATGTCCAGTGTGCGTCCAGTGCAGCTGCATATACATTTTAATGCTACCTGCTCACAACACATTGAATATCCAAGGGTTATCTAAGCCTGTTCCTGTTGTATTCATTTAAAGAAACAGCGTTTTTACAATACAAATACCACTTCATTTTTGGCTGCTCAATTCTTTTGCACAATTTACATACAGGGGTTAATTAAGCGTTGTTCTGCTGCTGTGGTGACTAAAAGAAACCGTCTTTTTCACCGCCAAAAAAGACATTTTTCCTGTAGCATAATTCACAAGCAAAGATTAATTACAAGTTTCCTCTTGTTATGTAGAGTAAAATACACGCCATTGTAACACGCTACAAAGCTGGTACTTTATGGCTGCTCAATTCTGTTGCGCAATTTACATCCAGGGGTTAATTAAGCGTTGTTCTGCTGTTGTGGTGACTAAAAGAAACCGTCTTTTTCACCGGCAAAAAATAAATTTTTCCTGTAGCATAATTCACAAGCGAAGGTTAATTACAAGTTTTTCTTTGTTGTGTAGCATAAAATACACACCATTGTAACACGCTACAAAGCTGGTAGTTTTTGGCTGCTCAATTCTTTTGCGCAATTTACATCCAGGGGTTAATTAAGCGTTGTTCTGCTGTTGTGGTGACTAAAATAAACCGTCTTTTTCACCGCCAAAAAAGACATTTTGCCTGTAGCATAATTCACAACCGAAGGTTAATTACAAGTTTTTCTCTTGCTGTGTAGCGTAAAATACACGCCATTGTAACACGCTACAAAGCTGGTAGTGTTTGGTTGCTCAATGCTTTTGCGCAATTTACATCCAAGGGTTAACTTGTTTTTTTTCTGCAGTTGTACTCAAAAAGAAACTTTGTTTTTCCCCGCCACAGAAAAATTCTGTAGCATTTTTCATATCCGGGGTTAAATTTATTTTTTTTGTGCTTTTATATTCATAAAAAACACAGGTTTTTAAACGGAAACTACAAGTCAATTTTTCCTGCCCTTTTGTGGACGAAATTTTAACCCCAAAGGGTTCCCCAAAGCTTCTTAGGGGGTTCTTTTGGAGTAAAATACAGGGTTGTATTTATCATATACAGTACTTATCAAACAGGTCTGTACATTTTGAAACAAACAGTATTCGACAGGAGGGGGCAGGCCTTCCCCGCGAGTGGCTGCACAAACATTCCTGGCGGGCCCAGTTGCAGCCAGAAAGGGGATCGCAGCGGGGGTCCTCGTGAGGCCACAATCCGCTGTCATCAGCCCCGGTGCTCTAGCAACCCAAAGGGGTTTTTTTGGTTGACTAGGTTACCCCATTTCCTCCCAATGACATCTGACAACCCCAGCCAAGAGTCGGGGTGATGCAACACAACCCTTAGTTGGGATGGCCCGGGAGCGGTTCAGGGCCCTCACTTGTCCTCAAACCCCCTCTTGTCCCATCCTTCCCCCACCGAGATCACTATGTGGCTGGGCACAGCGCCACTATATAGCGAGGATGAACAATTTGAGGAAGGGGGATCAGCAGACTTTGGGACGAAGAAATGGGGCCCAAAACCCCTCTTCTTCAGTAGGCGGCAACAGGGCCGGGGGCAAGGGTTTTTTTGCCCCAAAGGGGGGGACAGCCAATGGGCCCCCCCCCCTCGCTCTCAAAAAAATAACCCCCCCACACACACACACGAAGTCCTCTCACCCCTGCGCCAGGTCCTGTCATAATTTTTTGCACATTCCCATAGCCCCCGTCCATCTCCTCAGCAGTCAGCCCCGACAAATTTGCATTTTTTAAAATCGCCCCCCCTCCGTATGACATGAAAATCCCCCAAATAACAGTCATAAATAACCCACCGATACTAGAGAAATTTCACCAAAGAATGTTTTTAAAAAACCACCCAAAAAAACCCAAAGACCCAAAACATTACCATTAAGGCTCAAATAATTCTCCCAGACCCTGCCCCGAACGCAACCCCCACAGGGTAAATATACTGTACACAGGCTTGATTACATATCCCACCCTACAGTGACCATATATGTAATACTAGTTGTTGTAGGCGCTTGCAACATATAAGGGGTTACACTGCTTTTACTTTAGTGACTAAACAGGAGCGTTTTTTGATCAGCGTCGCTCACCTTTCCCTTTTTCTTCTCCACCCGGTTAACCTTTTCGCTGATTCCCCCCCGGCCAATATCGCCCTGGGATTTGGACAAAATATCTTAGTTTCCTCAATTTTCCAGCAAACCCTAAATAGGTTTTAAAAGCCCCCCTCAAAAAAATAGATATCCCCTCTCAGTCAGGCGGGAAATTAGATTTGCCCCTTGGGACAGGTAGGTATATAAAAAATAGGGGCACTCAGGCAGGTATTAGCTGGGGCTCAAAAAATATATAGCTAGGGGTTCAGGCAGGCGTAATGGGGGTTTTAGGCAGGCGTATGGGGCCACAGGCAGGCTTTGGGGGCCACGGCAGGCGTAAAGGGGCCCAAAGGGCGGGCGTAGGGGGCCAAAGGCAGGCGTATGGGGGCCACGGCGGGGGATGGGCCCCCACGGGCGGGGTTTTTTGGGGGGCCCAGGCAGGCGAATGGGGGCCAGGCGGGGGCTATGGGGGTCAGGAGGGTATGGGGGCCACAGGCGCAATAGGGCCACAGGCACCCTTCAGGGGCCGGCGGGGCGTACAGGGCACAGGCAGGCGTACGGGGCCCAGGCAGGGTATGGGGCCACAGGCAGGCGTTTTTGGGGCCCCACAGGCAGGCGTATGGGGGCCACACAGGTGAAGGGGGGCACCGGGGGGCGTTGGGGGCCACGGGCGGGTAGGGGGGGGCCACGGCACCGTACAGGGGCTCAGGGCCGGCTACGGGGGGCCAAAGGCAGGCAAAGGGGCCAAGGAAAGCCGTATGGGGCTCAGGCAGGCTTAGGGGGCACCGGGCGGAAAAAGGGGCACCAAGGATTAGGGGGCCGAGGCAGGTATTATGGGGGGGCCGCAGGCAGGCATTATAGGGCCCAGGCGGGATTGGGGGCCCCAGCGGGCGTATGGGGGCCACAGGCAGAAAAATAGGGGGCCACAGGCAGTTTATAGGTGGCCGCGGGCAGGCATTATGGGGCCGCAGGCGGGCATTATAGGGGGGCCGCAGGCAGGCATTATGGGGGCCGGGGGCAGGCATTATGGGGCCGCGGGGCAGGTTAGGGGCCCACAGGCGGGTTTTATAGGGGGCCCCCGCAGGGGGGCATTATAGGGGCCGCAGGCGGGATTTGGGGGCCGGGGGCCAGGGATATAGGGGGCCGGGCAGGCAAAAGGGGGCCGTAGGCAGGCATTAAGGGGCCCAGGCAGGCGTATGGGGCCCAGGAGAAATATAGGGGGCCACAGGCAGGCATTTTTGGGGGGCCCGAGGAGGAATTATGGGGGCCACGGGAAAGGCCCATTTGGGAGCCCGCAGGCAGGCATTATAGGGGCCGCAGGAGGCATTATGGGGGCCGCGGCAGGATATGGGGGGCCGCGGCAGGATTAGGGGACCGCGGCAGGCATTATAGGGGGCCGCGGGCAGGGAGGGGGGCCCCACAGGCAGAAAAATAGAGGGCCACGGGCAGGTTTATAGGTGGCCGCAGGGGGCATTGGGGGGGCCCACGGCGGGCTTTTTAAGGGGGGCGAGGAGGCATTATGGGGCCGCGGCAGGATATGGGGGGGGGCCGCGGGAGGCTTTTGGGGGGGGCCGCAGGTAGGCATTATGGGGGCCGCAGGCAGGCTTAGGGGGCCCCGCAGGCGGATATGGGGGGCCCACGGGCAGGCATATGGGCCGCAGCAGGCTTATAGGGGGCCGGGGCAGGCATTAGGGGGGCCGCAGGCAGGATAGGGGGGGCCGCGGGGAGGCTTATGGGGGCCGCGGTAGGCTTTATGGGGCCGCAGGCAGGCATTTGGGGCCCCAGGCAGGATATGGGGGCCCACAGGCAGGCATTTAGGGGGCCGAGGCAGGCTTTATAGGGGGCCCCGCAGGCAGGTATAGGGGCCGCGGCAGAATTAGGGGGGCCGCCAGGCAGGATTAGGGGGCCACAGGCAGGCATTTTAGGGGGCCGCAGGGGGCATTTGGGGGCCTCAGGCCGGCATTATAGGTGGCCGCAGGCAGGATATAGGGGGCCGCAGGCAGGATTAGGGGGGCCGCGGGCAGGGCTTATGGGGCCGCAGGAGGATATAGGGGGCCACGGGGCAGGCTTTTGGGCCCGGGTTGGGGGCCACAGGCAGGATTTGGGGGGGGGGTTATAGGGGGCCACAGGCAGGCAGGGGGGCCACAGGCAGAATAAAAGGGGGCACAGGCAGGCGAGATATGGGGGGCCACAGGAGGCGCAGGGGGGCCCCACGGGGAAAATGGGGGGCCACGGCAGGCATTTAAAAAAAACAAAAAATTTAAATACTTCCCCCAATTCCCCGGGCCGCGCGCTCCCCTTCTGTCCTCTTCAGCTGCGGCTCCTCCGGCAGCTCCTCGGGCGCCGGCCTGTGAGCGCTGTGCGTCCGAGGAGGGCAGCGTCCATGACATCAGTTTGCAAGCTGCCGGGTGAGGCGCACGGGGCCCCGGGGGGTCCTCAGCGCTATGGGACCCCGGGGGCCCCGCTGTGTTTGGCCCTGCACTCACCGGAGGAAACCACGATCCTCCGGGGGGGGCCCGACACTGTCTGGGGGCAGGGAGGCTTGCTCTTGCTCCGCAGAAAGCGGTCAAGAGACCGCCGGCGCTTCAGGCCCACGGCGCGGCCCGGAGCCCCGGGAGGGTCGGGGCCCTGACGGCGCCCCTTAGGGAAAGGCTGAGGTGGGCCCCAGGGGGTGCCCACCTTGCCAAACCCTCGTCCCGGGGCCTGGGCGGCAAAGTATAGATGTGGGGGAAATGGCATGGGAGGTCATTTGTGAGGGGTCAGCCTCTGCATACCAAGAAACCCCGGGGATGAGGGCAGATGTATGTAGCCGACCGTACTTGGGAGCCGGGTAAAGCAAGGGCTTCATCATGTCAGGAAAAGGGCTCCCGCTTTTGGGTCAGGCAGGGTGCAGCCCGCAAGTGGGGTTTTGGGCCGTGAGTCAGCGGGTAGCAGCATGTAGGTCGGGAGCCAAGCGGCCATGGGGGAGAAAAACCCGCTTCCGGTCCAAGAAAGTAGCGGCACAGGGGCTCCGCAGGGGCGGGGTAGTATCACTCAGTGCGGGCGTTGGCGGTAAAATCGATACCAGTGGTATGGCAGTTCTTTGCAAGACCCCGGAAAAACCGAATATGGGTAATTAGAATCTGTGGGCAAAATGAAGCGGGCCCAGGAGTAAATTGGCACCAGCCCCTGCGTCAAACAGCAGCGTCCCCACCCGGGGGCCCTGGGAAAAACGGGCTCGATGGGTGGTATCCTGCCCCCGCAGAACAGCAGAAGAACCCCAGGGGCACGATCCCATTGGCCAGTCAAGGCTCCACCCCCTTTCTGCAGAAAGGGCTGTTTTCATTGCCATCATCCCCCGGTGATGCTCCCCTCCCGCTACTCTGGCCCCAGCGTCTTAGCGAGGCGTTGAAAAGAGAAAAACAGTATCGCCAACCATCCAAAGGGTGCAGCAGCTGCCCGGCCCTGTCCAAGTTTTTTTTTACTGAGTCCCCTCCCTTTCCAAATGGTGGACTCTGCACCATTCAGAGAATAATGGCTTGTGCCACCCAAAAGGGAGACCCAAGCTAATTTCTTTTAAAAAAAAGGGTTTCCCGCGCTTCATAAATATGTAAAAAAAAGTGGGCCGTCCTTGAGCTTTTTGGTTTGTTCCAAGGTGCACGGCAGCGCGGAGTTGGAGAGTAACTACGGTCAGGGCCAGTACATGCCCTTTTAAAGGCCCATTGGGTGAAGGGCTTCCTCCCCGGGCACACCAACAACTTGGACAGGGGACGCCCTTTTTCCTCCCGTTGTCTAAAAAAATGCGGGGGCCCCCGCCCAAAGTTGCCCCCTCCTCCTCCACCCCCCCCCATCTCGCCTCCACAATACTGTCCATCGGGCCCGGCTGGGCCAAAAAATCAGCCCTGGCAAAAAAACCCCCACCGCCCACTACAATTTAAAGCCCCCCCCAGCCCACAAAAATATTTTGCCCCCACATACAATATCCCCCCACGGCCCCCAAACATATCCGCCTTTAGAGCCCACTACAAAATTTCCCCCGCCACAACCCAATACAAATCCGGCCCCCCCGCCCCCATTCTACCGCCCCCAGAGCCCACATACAATATCCGCCCCCCGAGCCCACATACAATATCCGCCCCCACGAGCCCCCATACAAAATTTCCCCCCCACGAGCCCCATCAAAATCCCCCCCCACCCGCCCACATACAATATCCGCCCCCACCCGCCCCCAAACAATATCCGCCCCCACCACCCACTACAATACCGCCCCACATCAATACTGCCCCACAACAATATCTGCCCCAATTCATATCTGCCCCCAAAAAAGCCCACATACAATATCCACTCCCAAAAACAATATCTGCCCCCCCATCAATATTGCCCCCCACAACAATACCCCCCC
>JAODAL010064266.1:0-18814 GCA_025379985.1 Phyllomedusa bahiana
TTTTTTTATTTTCTGGTTCCCCGGACAGGGGTAGTCAATATCCAGGTCAAGTAAAATGTTTGGGTTTAAATAATACTGCCCTCTGGGATTTTTTAAATTTTTGGGGGGCATGGGAGGTTTAAGGGTCATTTTGGGGGGTACAGGACAGGGATAGTGAATAGCTGTTGCTTTTTTTCTGGACTCTTTTTTGCCCCAAATTTTGTTGCCCAAAATTTTTGACGTATCCCGGTTTTTTGTTTGGATGTAAAATTTCCAGTTCTCCAGCCCCGTTTGGTTGTAAGAATGAAAAAGTGTTGTTTCCCCTCCCATAGCTTTAATGGTTTATCGGCGATAATCTGTTATCGAAATATCGATATCGTCATGGGTTTTCCCCGATATCGACCCAAACGAATCGATAACGATAGTTGACACAATCGCTCATCACTACTTATGAGCAAAGACTTCACTCTGAAGATCTCCTCGAGGCTACTCCCTGTTAAGACAAGATTTTTGAGTTTCCACCTCAGAAACCCCCAAATTTAGGGCAGTATCCCTTTTCAGGTCCTGGGTTCAAGAGTTGGTGGAGGAAAATTTGGGGCAAGCGGGTGGGCATGCCTGCGGTCCTGCGATTTACGATGTGCTCGTTGTGTGGGTTTTTTCCGAGCCCTGGATGGAGTGCCCTTTTCTCTTTCCTCTATCTCCATTTTTAAAGCCCATCCCTTTTTGCTTAACCCTTAGTTTCTCACCATGTTTAATTTGGGTTTTAACAGTGTGTTATACCCAAATTTCTTTAAAACCCAAAATGCAAAAAAGCACCAGAATTTTTTTCAGCAAACAACCAAAACCCCAAATGTACAAAATTTTAAAAGCTTTTTGGGTGTGGGAAAGGTTTCAGCCCGCAAAACCCCAAAATCCGAAACCCATTTCTTTTTTTATGATTCCTTAAGCTAGCTGCAACCCCCATAACTTTCCTAAAATAATTGCTAATAAATAAATCTTGTGCCCGAAAACAAGCAGACAGAGAGCAGGCTGTACAGAAAGAGAGTGAGGGTGAAAAATGGTTTTCAGAATGCAATGCGTGAAAAATATTTTAGCATGGTTTATGTGATTTTTTGCAGGCCCGTGTGAGGCCCTATACCTCAGCGATGACATTTTGAAACTTCCCTTTTTGTTTTTGCAGGGTTGGGGTGGCTGCCAAAAGGGTGGAAAGTCGTTGGGAAAAAAAACTATTTTAAAAAAGGATGTCCCCATTTTGAACCGAAAATTTTTCCCCAACGACAGTAAAATGTTGGTTCGTTTGGGAAACAAGATGTTCAATTTAAATGTAAAATTTTCTCGAAAAAGTTCGATCAACATAGTCCGACTAAATCCAAAAAAAAATCAAAAACTCCCCCGCCAAACTGAAACCCCCATGTTTCCCCTTGGGATGTTTTTGTTGCCCCACATATTTCACAGGGACAAAGTTGCAAGCGAAGAGCAACTTTAAGTTCTTGGGCCCCGGGCAAAAAGGGGGTAGGGGGTTCCCGCCAGGGTTTTTATGTGCCCTTTCCAATACCGGTGTCTTCTTATGTGTCAAAAGGGGGTTTTGGAGCCCCCCCAGGATGCGGGGCCCCCCTAGGGCTGTACCGCTGCCCTCCTTTAGTAGTCCTGCTTGCAATTTTATCCTCATTTTTTTCAGTTGCTATTTAAAAAAGGGAATTTTAAATATTTTTTCCTCTCAATTTTTTTTCCGTGGGCTCTTAGGGGCCCAAATTTTTCTTCACAAAGTTGTTCCAAGTATCCAGTTTAATGTTGTTTGGGTGGGAATTCCAGCTTCTCTTCACCTGGGTTTGGTATTAAAAAATTTTCCAGAACATCTTTTTCCATTGATTTTTTAAAGGGGTTTAAAATTCGAGTTCGAAAAGAACCTCAAACCCAACACCACTAGGGTTTGAAGTTGCTCAAACTCGAAAATTTTAGTGGTCGCTTAAACACTATTTAGAATTTATATAAACCCGGGCTGAAAAACCCGACTCTAATGGACGAGTCAAAGGGTTTTTTTTGTAATTTTTGCAGAAAAAAAATTTGGGAAATGTCCTTAATATTGTGAATTTTCTGTTACTTTTTGAAGTTTAAAAACTGCAGAGCCGGGGTTTTTAAGAATTTTTATACTCCAGATATGGCAGCTTTAAACCCCCTTTAAAAAACCCTTTGGGTATGAGTAAAAACCCAGGTCAATAAAGGGGGCTTTGCAGCGGATCAACTTTCAATTCGGCCCCACAGCCGCCGGGTGTTACTGGATTAGCCACCTTTGCCGGCACTGTTTTTTCACTGCGATTTGGGGTCCCCCCCAGGGAAGCAGGGATCCAAAGCCTGGACATGGCAGCGAAGGGAAAGGGTTACTTGGTTTTTAACCGCCCTCTTGTTTCAGGCCCAATTTCATTGTGACCCTTTTGGTGAAGCGCCCCAGTGGGGGGTAAATGTTAAAGGGGAAAAAAAAAATAAATAAATAAAATTTCAAAAAAGAGAAAAAATAAGTATTAAAAGTTCAAATTTACCCCCTTTTTGCCCCTTTTTCAAATAAAAAAAAATAAAAAAATTTTAAAAAAATTTTAAAACATTTTGGTTTTACGCCCCGTCCAAAAAAGTCTGATTTATAAAAAAATAACATGATTTAAAATGTGCCTGGTGTGGAAGGAGGGAAAGCAGCCTGGTCAGGAACTGGTTATTATCTTATCTACAGGCTGCTGTAACAGGCTGCAAATTAAAAAGAGGAAACCACCAGAATTCTTTTCCAAGAAGGGAAAATTTTCCCGTTGGGATAATGAATCTTCGAATAACCTTTGCTCACTATAGTCGGTATTGTCTCTGCAGTTATGATGATTTGGTTTGGGGCCCCCATGGGGGGTATACGTGTTATCTGGATTTTTTAGTCCATGATGTTTTATCTCCATAGACTCACCTTGTGTGTATGGTGATGTTTCTGATGTTCTGTAGATTGATGACCATGAGAAATGTCCAATTTTTGTTTTAAAAGGGCCCCGCCAGGGACTGGACAGCGAGATACATGTTGAAAAAATTTCCAGGAGATAAAAAATGGAAAAAAAATGACCCAATCGTTCTGTTCCATTACATTTATGAAGAGAAATTTGAAAATGGTAAGAAAACCATTGATCTTTATCCATTTTTCCTGATAAACAATGAAATATTAGAAACCAGAGATCTTCGAGTAGCATGTCTTTTTGATTCTTCAAGGGATGGAAACTTCTGAAGTAACTTTCCATGTCTGGCATTTCTCCTCGGTTCAGATCAAAAAAAAAGGGCTAAGTTTAAAATTTTTGTAAAAATTCTTCTCCCTTTTTAAAATCTGGGGGGTTTTTTTTTGGGGATTAATGATGAAGGTCCTGTCCTGTAGAAAATATTTTAGTTTATAGAAAAAAACCTTGAAAAATGAGTTTTAAAAAGTTCCACTTTATTAAAATAATCGGGCAGGGGACTTCTTTTTCACCCCCACGGTGCTTTTCAATATTATTTTTAAAAGTTTTTCCCCACGGGTTTTAGCATTTTTTTAAGAAAAAAAGGCACACAGAGGGTTGAGCCGTGAGGAGATTTGTCAGCAAGTTGTTTCTCTATTCCAGTCTATCATCGGGGGGATATGCCCCCCAAACCCGGGTCCTCCAAATTTGTGAAAGAAAAGGGATATGACGGAATAAGTTGTGTAGTCATTGGGGGTTCGGCCCCGGGAAAAGGAGGGAAACCCAGATCTCTGTCCTCAGCAAAGTGTCTGTTGCTCCTTAAATGTTTCTGAAAGGAAAAAAATTTTTTAAAAAAGCAGTGGTAATGACCTTCATCTTCCTGATACAATAAAGACTCTCTGGGCACATAAATTAAAAATTTGTTAAAAAAAAGGTTGTCTTTTTTAAAATTTGTTTCTTTTAAAAGGGATGAAGTTACGGGTTGTGAGAGCAAGTTTATCTTTTTAAAAGAGGGAGAGAGCCCTGTAATTGACATCATAGGTGGGACCTCGGGCAAATGAGAGACAAAATGAGTAAAGAAAATTTCCCCAAAATCACATTTTCTGATTTGGGGAAAAATTTATTTGAAAATTATGGTGGAAAAAAAAGCAAGGGGTTTCGGGCTTCAAATACTGTAACTTCTTCTTTTTAAAAGGCTCCTCTGTTTCCTTTAAATCATTACCCGTAGTAATGGCTCCTGTTTGGGAAATTTTTCGTATAAAAAACACCTGTCCATTGCCTCAAACAGTCCACTCCCAAACCACTATGGTTTAAGAAAAAGAGCTGTCGAAAAGGGCACCAAAAAACCAAAAAATTGGGAGCCCTGCACCAGGTGGGAAGGGCTGAATCTGCAATAGTCAAGCAACTTGGTGTGCCCGAAATTTAACTGTGGGGCAAATAATTAGAAAATGGAAAGACTACCAAAAAACCATTTTTAATCTCCTCCATCGGGGGCTTCACGCAAGATCCACTCCCTTTGGGGGGAAAAAGATCCCCCCAAAAAGGGGGGAAAAGTGAGCAAAAATCTTAGAACCACCGGGGGGACCCCGTGAATGATCTGCAGAGAGTGGGCCAAAATAACAAAGGCTAAACCCTCAGTAACACACTAAAACCACCCCGGGGTCCCGATCCTGCAGTTTCCGAACGTGTCCCCCTGTTAAAACCAGTAAATTGTCCGGGCCCCTCTGAAGTTTGCTAGAGAGCATTTGAATTTATCCAGAAAAAGTATAGGGGAATGTCTTTTGGTAGATGAAACCCAAAATACAACTGTTTAAAGAAATACAAAAGCGTTGTGTTTGGAAAGGGGGGGAAGGGGAAAGTGAGTTGATCCAAAGAACCCATTTCCTTTTGTGAAGGATGGGGGCGGCAACATCATGCTTTGAGGCTGTTTTTCTGCAAACGGACCCGGCGGGGCTGATCCCTTTTACATGGGAAAAAATTTAATGGGGGACATGTATCATGGAGTTTGAGTGCAAAAATTCCCTTTAAACAGCAAGGGGATTGAAGTTTAAAAGTGGCCCAGGTTTTTTTAGCAGACAAGGTTCCCCAAACACACCCCAGGGCAAAAAGGGTGGGTTATTAAAAAAGCATTTTAAAGGGCCTGGGTGGCCCAGGCCCGTCCCCCAGTTTTTAAGCCCCTAGAAAAACCCGGGGGGGAGTTGGAAAAATCTGTGTTGCCCGCGACAGGCCCCAAAAAAATCACGGTCTAGAAAGGGGGATTTGCATGGGGAATTGGGCCAAATTGGGAAACAAAAGTGTGGGGCCAACCTTGTGAAGTCTTAAAAAAAACGTTTGACTTGTTTATTGCCAACAAAGGTATAGAAAAATAGTATTTGGGTGAAAATTTTGTTATTGGGCAAAAAAACTTATTTTCCACCATTAAAATTTTCAAATAAATTCTTTCCAAATTAGAGAAAAGGATTTTCTGGATTTGTTTTCTATTTTGTCTCTCATAGTTGAGGTCGACCTATGATTTGGGAATTACCCGGCCTCGCTCATTTTTTAAGAGGTTTTGAACTTGCACAATTGGTTGCTGACTAAATACTTTTTTTTTCCTCACTGTATTTACTAAATATAACTCCAGCACAAAAGGTTTTTTTTAGTTTTGGATAGTGCAGGAAGGGTTTTTAATTTGTTTTTTTCTGTTTTGTGCCTGGTTTAAAAAGTTTACCTCATGGGGCTGCTGTGGCATGCTGGGAAAAATTTTCGTTCCACAGCTACTATCTGTTGTAGAAAAAAAGGAAAGACAAGTGCCAGATGCCCCCCTATGTCTCGTTTGTAACTAGGGCAGATGTAAATTGGGAACGGTGTAAGTCGGGGACTGCCTTTATATACCAATCCAAAATGCCACCTTTAAAAAAGTGCTCAAAACATAATTTACCTTCTTGTGAGGCTAATTATTCACATATTCGTTTCCAAACATGACCAGTAAGACTTGTATTATTTACACTGGGGACCCGAGCTAGTGCTATCAAAAGTTTTTCGTCTAGCATCTCCTAAGTCCCTTTGTGGTGCGTCGGTTTTGTTTTAGTGCACGCATGCGCAGAACACATTCAGCTATGTCTCGGTTAGAGAAAAGTGCCACCGCTATAGTGGGCTGCGCCCCGAACTCTCCCTGTTGTCCTGTAATAAAAGGGAGACCATAACCCCCATATACTGTTAAAAGGGGTGTGTTGTCCATGAAAGATTTAGTAAAGCACTAGGGTCCTGTCCCAATAGTGATAAATTAGGAAACATGATTAGTAATCTAATGATTCATTATCCCATTGCCTTTATAAATAAAACAACGGGACATAAATTTCTTAAAATATATTGTCCTCAGTGGTGAGTATTATCCAAAAGAAGTTCAAATATAAATGCAGGGAATATAGAACATTTCTAGCGTGGTTAGTGTGTGAATATTCTGGTCATCTCATAATTCATCATCCACTCGTCAGGCGGGAAGCACTTAAAATTGGCTTCATATAAACAAAGTATGAGGGTTGTGGCAGTTTTACCTCATATAGAAATGGAAAGTCATGTTTAAATGGCTAGAGTTTCACTGTTACAAATATAGACAACCAACAATCAGGGGACAGAAAGCAGGGGAAGTCTCTACCAACAAATTCAAAAATTCAGCCTAATTTATTAACAAAAGAGAGAGAAAAATCTCAAACAAAATAATCTCAAAACAAAACGAATAGTTGAAACAGATCCAGTAGAGTAGATCCCACAGTCAAGGTAGTTTAATAGGGGGGTCATAGCAAAAAACTCTTTTGGACAATGTTCATTAAAAGGGGGTGTATCAGTTCGGGTGTTTTCTTGGGGCTTGATTTTCTCATTCCTGAAATCCAGGGGGTTTTTCCCTCCCCGCTGGGTGTTCTTTAATGAAGGGGGGGTACTCATACCCCCCTTCACTGTTCATGTCGACCCGAAACAGTTGGGTTTCCCCCTCCCTCTCTGGTCACATGTCACTGCCCTCTCCCCATGCAGTCTTATTTTGTAAGAGCTGTTTACATACCGGGCCCGCATTCGTCTGACAGTCTTTATGAATCAGGCACTGATCTTTCTTCCTATCACAGTGGAGGTTGGTTACGTTGAATCCAGTCTTTATGAAATCATCCCGAGCCAGATCCGTTTTCCCTTCTTGTTTTCAAGGCCCGGGCACATTTCTGTGTTTTCTGATTTTAGAAGCAGTGCAGAGTCAAAGAGGAGCTGTGGTGTATGAGTGAAAAATTTTTGCCGGCCCCTTCACGCAGGTCATTGGCACTGAGGCACATTTGCTGTATTCTGTTGTAAAGCAGCTGCAGTGTCAAAGGGGGAGCTCGGGGCTGTTATGGGGTAAATTGTTGCCGGCCCCTTATTCTGAGTGAGGAGGCGGAATGGTGCTTCATGAATACTCCCCGGGGGCCCCAACAGAAGGGAAATTAGTAGAGCCGTCAGCCAAATAAATGAAAGGGAGGTGGAACCAACCGCCCATGGGGGGCAGTTTTTCAGAAAATAAAGATAAGGGAAAAAGTGAAACAAGCAGCTTTGCAAATGACACCCAAATTTGCAAAGTTGCTTGTTTTCACTGTCCCCCTTATTCTGAAGACCATTTAATGAAATGATACAATCCCTTTAAGACCACATGGGTGTACATAATTTAATCTGTATATCCATTTGGATTCCCGTTGTAGTATCAGTTTATCCCAATCACCACCCTGAATAGGAGGTAATGTGATGCCAATACCTCTGAACTGTAATAGTTCTGCGTTCCCATCTTTTCTCTTTTAGATGTCTCAATTTGGGGGGGGTTTTTTTGCTTTCTCAATTCTCCCATGTGGTCCCCTATGCGTCTCCTCATTTCCCGTTGAGTTTTGCCCATATAGTTCAGTGGGCAGGGGCACATTGCTAGATATGATGGCAGTTGATGAAGCCTTTAATAGAAAACTATTGACCTGTTGAAACCCCTGTAAAATCCTTACAGTTTGTAACAATCGGGAATAGTGGATCCTATGGACAACCCCAAGAGGTGGTATAAGCCACGCCACGGGGCGGAATCTAAGTAGTTCCAAGTATTCACCAGAGCCCCCCTCAAGGCAGGTTGGGCTTGCTGCATTGGGAATCCTACCAGGTCGCTACCCATGATACGACTAGCTTGAGGTGGCAGCCTAGGTGTAACGTGGTACAAAATCGTGAAGCAAACTCGTAGTCAGGAATAAGCAGGAAGGACAGGAAAGGTGGAAAAAAGGGACAGAGGCAAACGGTACTGTACACGAAAATACTAGCAAGACTCATGGAACGCTTTCTCAGTAGCCACAATACACTTAGGATCCGCCAGAGGAATCAGAAAGGTGCAGATTAAATAGGGACAGCCCAGGTGATCACCATTGAATGGATGGAGAGTGGACAGGTGAGTGGGATCTGGACAGTGCAGAGGAGTGAGCCCACCCGCTGCCCGAGATGCCGGTCACAACACCACTCACCAGCAGGAAACGAATGCATCTGCGACCCAGTTTGAGAGTCGTAAAAGTACCTGTGACAGTACCCCCTCCTTTTTGGCCTAACTCTCTTTCTGGCCTTGAGGACTTTCTGAAGTAAGTTACGGTCCAGAATGCTGTCTTCCGCCTCCCAGGACCTTTCTTCTGGCCTGAACCCCTTCCAGTCAATGAGCAAATGTCGTTTCCCCCTGATCATTTTCACAGCCAGAATCTCTTTTATGGTAAAGACGTTGGTGGCATCTGCTTCAAAAGCAGGATGAGTGACCTTCCAGGAGAAGCAATTCAGGACTAGCGGTTTCAGAAGGAAGTCTTGGAAGGAGTTAAGGACACACACAGTGGGTGGAAGGAGGAGCTTATAGGCCACTGGGTTGATGTGTTTCAAAACCTTGAATGACCCCAGGTAAAGAGGGCCCAAATTGTAGCTGGATATCTGGAGTCGAGTATATCTGGCCGACAACTAAACCTTTTCTTCAGGATCAAAGATCGGGAAAGGTCTCCTCTTTTTGTCTGCCTGGGTCTTCATATGAGCAGATGCCCGTTGCAGGGACTGGCGAGTCTGATCCCAGATGGCCATTAAGTCCCAGACCATGTCCTCCATGACAGGAACCCCAGAAAGCACCGAGATGGGGAGTGTTGGGCGGGATGCTGTCCATAGACAATATAAAAGGGAGAGGCGTCGGCAGACTCTGAATCGAAAGAATTGCAAGAGAACTCTGCCGAAGGTAACAGGTTGGCCCAGTCATCTTGATGCACCAAAACAAAGTGGTGCAAGTAGCTGCCCAGGACCTGATTGACCCTCTCTACTTGCCCATTCGTCTGTGGTTGATAGGCCAATGAAAAGTCCAATTCCACCTTTAGCTGGGAGCAAAGGTAGCACCAGAACCTCGAAATGAACTGGACCCCCCGGTCCGAGACAATATGCCAAGGAAATCCATGCAGACGGAATATGTGTTGGAGGAAGAGACTGGAAAGACGTGGAGCAGAGGTTATTCCCGGCAGAGAAACAAAGTGGGACATTTTTGAGAACCAGTCTGTTACCACCCAGACAACGGTATTACCAGAGAAGAGAGCAAGTTCAGTGATGAAATCCATTGCCATATGGGTCCATGGGATACTGGGGATGGGTCGTGGCTGTAGCATACCTTCTGGCTTGAGGCGAGGCGACTTGTTATGGACACTAGAAGTACAAGATCCAACGAATTCTCGAACGTCCTTAACAAGATCAGGCCACCAATAAAAACGAGATATTAGGGAACAAGTTTTTGCACCCAAGGATGTCCAGCAATGTCTCTATATTAACATCTTGCCCGTAGGGACATGCTAAAGGTCCACGGGAGCAGCAGAGATGAGACATTCAAGAGGAATGATGTGCCGAGGGGCTGGTTCTTCCCCAATCATGTCAGAAGCACAGAAAAAGGCATCTGTCTTGACATTCTTCTCTGCGGGGCGAAAATGAATTAGAAAATCGAACATGGAGAAGAGGGACCATCGGGCTTGGCATGGGTTTAGGCATTGGGTAGTCTGAAGGTATAGGAGGTTCTTGTGGTCGGTGTAGATATTGACTGGGTGACGAGCCCTCTCAAGGAGATTGCGCCACTAATTTGGCCAGTAATTTGAAGAGGAGTGTAGCACGAACTGCCTATAGTAGCTGGCGAAACCCAGAAATCACTGTATGGCCCGAAGGTTGATGGGCCGCGGCTAATGCAGGGCAGCAGACTATTTAGTGGAGTCCATCTGCAGACTCGTTTGAGATAATATAACCGAGAAATGGGAGGCTGTTCTGGTGGAAGAGGCACTTTTCAAACTTGGCATAAAGGCCAAGTAGACGCCTAAGCACCTGACACACATGGAGCTGGTGGGACACTGGATTGGTTGAGAAAACCATGATATCATCCAGATAGACAACTAAACAGGTGTCTAGGAGGTCCCTGAATATGTCGTTGACGAATTCCTGGAAGACCGCTGGTGTGTTACAGAGTCTGAAGGGCATAATCAGGTACTCAAAGTGGCCATCATGAGTGTTGAATACCATTTTCCACTCATCTTCCTCATGGATCCAAATGAGGTTGTAAGCTTCCAGCAGATCCAGTTTTGAAAAAAATCTTTCAGTAATCAACGACAAGGGGTAATGATTCCTTATGATGATCTTATTGAAACCGCGATAATCGATACATGGACTTAGGGAACCATCTTATTTTCTCTATAAAAAGGAGCCCAGCTGGACAGGAGAACCTACAAGTAAACCCCTTCTGGAGATTTTCTTGGATGTAGGCTGACATGGCCTGGGTCTCTGGTACAGACAACGGATAGACTCTGCCCCGGGGAGGAGACGTACCGGGCAGCAGGTCAATAGTGCAGTCATAAGGGCAATGAAGAGGAAGAGTCTCAGCTTGCTTGTCAGAGAAGACAATCTCAAAGTTTTTGTATGGAGCAGGCAAACCCGACAAAGGCTTGGACAGTGTGAGATGAGAAGTGGGCTGGACTGGGCCGGGCGCCGCCACACATCGAGACTTGCAGTCTTGTTCCCAAAGTGTGACTTAGCCCATCTTCCAATTGAGCATAGGGGCAGACCCAGAAGAGCTGCATAGTAAGAATGGGGTAATACATAAAACATGAGTCTCTCCTTATTTTAATGCCCCCATTTGAAGGTACAATAGTTCAGTACAGAATTAGATCAGGTCACTGAGAATCTCCCACTGACAGAGGAGATTGCCAGCGGCTTCCCCAGGCGGACCTCCGGGAGGTTATTTTTTAACACCAGGGCAGCGTCCATGAAATTCCCGGCTGAAATGAAGTCCAGAAAAGCTGGAGCTTGGACACAATTTGTGCCGACATGGTCAAACAAGAAGAGGAATTACTCACACCTAGGGTCGCCTCTCTCATGTAGCCTGGGTATATGCGTTTCCCGGATGTTGAAGAAGGAGCCGCCAGCCCCTGCTGTAATGTTCAGGGCTGGCACAGTAGAGGCACAGATTTTTCTCACGCCATCGAGACAGCTCTTGTGGAGTCAGGTGGGCTCTGTCCACTTGCATGGCCTCCTCAGTGGCTGACAGGGAGGGCTGCAGTGGAGGTCTTTGAAATACTGGAGCAAGACGGGGAAGGCAACATGTCCTGGCAGGTTCGCGCGCCTAATGGACCTCCTCTTGCCTTTCCGGGAAATGTACATCAACTTGAGTGACAAGACAGATAAGGTCACTCAGGGAAGAAGGGAGATCACGCGCGGATAGGACATCATTGATCTGACTGGAGAGGCCCTTCTTTAAGGTGGCAGTCCATGCCGCATCGTACCAGGACAACTCAGAGGCCAGGGTGCAGAATTGCACTGCATTATCACCTACGGAAGAGTCCCCTTAGAGCAAGATCAACAAGGTGGTCTCGACAGAAGATGCTTGGGCTGGTTCCTCAGATACGCTGCAGAACACTGTGAGAAACGTGTTAAGGTTGGCCGTGACTGAATCATCTCTGTCCCAGAGGGGAGTAGCCCAGGCTGGGGCTTTCCCGGAGAGGAGGCAAACCACAGTGCTCAGTGAGTGCTGTACATACACAGCAGCGTTGCAGGGGGTGCACGGCTTTCCTCAACCCCCTGCGACTCTGAGTGTTGGGTGTAAGCGGCTACAGGGGGCTGCTATCTGGCTACAGCGGCAGCTATCTGGTTACAGGGGCAGCTATCTGGCTCGAGGAGCAACTATCTGGCTACAGGGGGCTGCTATCTGGCTACAAGGGGCAGGTATCTGGCTTCAGGGGGCAGCTAACTGGCTACAGTGGGCTACTATCTGGCTACAGGGGGCAGCTACCTGACTACAGTGGGCTACTATCTGGCAACAGGGGGCTGACAGGTCTGACGGTCCAGCAACTGATGATGTGCTAGCTTGTGTGTTGTTCGGAGTACTTGAAGGAGTGCTTTGTTTTGTACCTCTAACTCAACGTCATACACCTCTCCTTGCTTGCTTACCACCTCTAGTTCTCGCCATGTTCAAGAACATAAATATTAAAAAGGTAAAGACTTGTTTACGGTCTGGAAGAACTCTACCCCCAACACTGGAAAAATAAAGCTGTCTTCAATGCCAATAATTTGCAGCAAGCAAACAGTATTTAAAAGCGATTTCTTTCTATAGCAGATTTGCTAATGGTGTCTTCTGCAATAGCTGGACCCCCAAAACCAGAAAATTTAACTTTTGAGCACTCAGAATAATGATGGAAAAGATGCAGCCAGCAATACAAAACTCCCTAACTATTGCTGCCTATGATTCCCTATGCTTGTTGTACACCCCCCCCCAACTAATCTAAGTAGCAGATTTTTCTGTCTAAAATCACTGAGAAATCTTGTGCCTTCATGCATGCAAGCTAGCAGACAGAGAGCAGTGCCTTCAGTACAGGAGATGAATTGGAAATGGCATTCGCCATGAAATACAGTGAAAAACATATAACAGGTCATGTTGATTTCAGCAGCCAATGAGAGCCTTACACACTCAGTGGTGATGTTTTTGACACTCCTCTGTACTGTGCACTGATTGGATGGCTGCCAAAAGTGCAGGAAGCAGCTAAAAGTTAAACTAAGTATGGCACTTCGAGAGTATGTCTCAAACACAAATTTTTCTCATACTAACCAGAAAAAGCTCAGCTTGGCTCGAGTTAAAAAAAAACGTTCGATCAACTCTAGCAGGGAGCACTGGGTGATAAAGCCTCTGCAAGCCTTGGGGTCCCCATCAAATTTTGTTGGGATAGACAGACGTAGCCTTGGGCCAGCAGACAATGCGGGAGCCGATGATGGAGAGGAAGCCAAGGAAGATGGCTGTTGCTGCTGAGTGATGAGGAGCTGTTGCATCATGGCGGAGAGGTGGCTGTGTTGCTGCTCTTGTTGTGTGATCTGCTGCAATTGCTGAGCCAAGATGGTGGTGAGGTCAGCGATGCTCAGCAGAGGCACCTTGGCGGGATTCAGAGCCGGATCTTAATGTAACGATCTGGAGTAGTTGATCCTCTGGACCACTGCAAGTGGTGGTATAAGCCACACCAGGGAGCGGAATCGAAGTAGGTCCCAGTATTTAGAAAAAAACGACAAAGCCCCTGAATCAGATATCTGGGTGGGAACTACCCAGAGAGATGTAAATATGCCCAGTTTTACAATTAAATCAAGAGAGAAACCACAAGGAGTGTATGAGATCAAGGACTAAATAAAACATAGCTTTTATATACAAATCTTAAAAAAGGATACCAAAATCCCTAACAAAACAAAGCCCTACACATACCCCTATACAAACTATGACTACCTATCCAAAAAATTGGGGTAACCGCCCTGATAAGGGCGCCCCCAAATGGGAACCTAAACTAGGAAACCCCTACAATACCCTAGAAAAAGATGCTTTATATATGGTAGATAGGCGGACACATAAGGATTAATATGACCCAATAGATATGCTTAATAGATATTATATATAATATACAAAAGTTCCCATATCAAAGATACACTGGTTTGTAGAGTATACAGATAGAATAGTGAAACAGAAAATTAAACACTACAGATCCAAAGGACTATTGGAGTATATACTTGTAGTATGTGTACCCTAACAATTCAAAATCAAAATGTTCCATGTATACCCTAACAAATCAAAATCAAGACATTCCGACGAGTTTCTCCCCCATCCAGGAGGTTTATCAGGGACAAATAGGTTTATGGGAACTAGATATTTGCATTAATCACAAAATGCAGACAACATATTTAACTTAACTTAACATGGGTCTGAATCCTACCAGGTCGCTTCCCCTGACATGACTTGCTTGTGGTGGCAGCCGAGATCATACTCGGGGACAGGCAGGAAGGTAAGGACAGGCGGCAAAGGTTCATGGTCAAGGGACGGAGTCGGCGACATGCGGCTCCTGGTGCCACTCAGCAGCGTGACATGGGTGCGTCTGCGACCCAGTGTGAGGGTTGCGGGGGGCACCCGTGACACAGTTTATGAACTATTGACAGAACTTGCAGGATCCATATTTAAAGCAGCCACCCCAGCCATGTTTCATTGCCAATTGGTGGCAGGGAGGTCAAAACTGATTGCGCAGTGATGGGGGTTAATGACCAAAAAAGAAAGCATCGTAGAAATTCAGATCACTATCAATCTATTACACGGAACAGTTTGTTTTCCTCTCTAAATGAGATGTCACATACATAGTTCTAGAGCAATCTATGACATCAGTGTGACTGACCTGTGTGTACTGATATATCCCAAGGAGCTGGGCTATAGGTAAAGTGGATGATGAGAAATGATCTCCAATAAATCCAACAACCTTCTTTAGACTGCAGGAGTAATTAGGAACAATGTACCCAGGTCCAGATAAAATCTGTAAAATGCTCATTATCCCCTTCTTGGGGTCTAAACAGGAGTCATACACGTGATATCCCAGAGTCAGATTTGGGAGAATATCAGGATTTTTATTTATTTCATCACCAGCAAATTAGAAAGCCAAGAGATTCTTTTAGTAATACATAAGTGGACTGTGAAATAAGCAGATGGATTACAACATAGCTGGCATAAAGAATTTAGAAGTAACTGAAATTCACTGAAATTCATACATTCAGTTGTGTAATTCTTACAATTTCATAAACATCTGTGATTTTCTCTATGCTTATTACTACAATAGAATTCTGATACAATATAGTCAGCGCATTGAAAGTTTAAGTAAGAAAAAATCTGAAAATATCTATACGGAGCCTCTTTCACTTTGAGGCAAGCAGGTGACTAAAGATTGGGATCATATGTGTAGGGATGAATAGACCCTCATCATAAGACTAAGGGTATGTTCACAAGGTGTGTTGGATCCGATTTTGGGTCCATTTTTAGACACATGTTTGGATCAATAATAATGTGCAGTGTGATTTCACATTGCTTTCAATGTAAAACATGCATCGGTGTTCAGACGAGTGATCGCCAATATGCGTTGAAATCCATCTTTCTGATGTGTTTTTCAGATCCGTTCTAAGAATTAACATTTCAATTCTTGATCCGAAAGACGCAGCAGATGCCCTATTTAAAACTATAGGGTGCGATCCTGGTGCAGCCAAAACGCATCCAAACATGCGTTGGACGAGTTTTGGATGCGATTGATGTAGCGCTTTTGGATGCGTCTTTCACATCCAAAAATGGATCCTACATGTCGTGTGAACATACCCTTATTGTTCATGCAGCAGCCATCAGAGATGTGGATTGTACACATATGCTGGCTCTCCATTGGCTGATGAATAGGTAAAGCTCTAAGGAAGGACACCAACGAACTGACCAGGAGCAAGGGCAGGAAGTTCTTTTAAGTAGCCAGGAGTCATAGTTCACGGAATAGGTAAGTCGGACACAGCACAAAGGAATCTTGTTTTCTTGGTCTTGTTGTTTTCTAAATAATGTTACTGTTTTAAATATGTTTGTTTCTTATGATGTGATGAATAACTCGTCCAGAGTGGTATGTTATACTAACTATCTAAATTTGCAATCCAGTTCATTAGTCTTTTACTTTACTAAGTCTCTCAATGCTTACAATTTACTCCTTTAATATCAAGGGTTTAAATTCCTACATTAAAAGAAAGCTCTTACTTATAAACCTCAAGAATAACCTAGCCGATATTGTTTTCTTACGGGACACTCATTTTGATAGGAAGGGGAGCTTGAATTTTGTTAAACACCTATATCTTATACATGGCCTCACAGGAGAGGAAAAAAGCTGGAGTTGCAATCCTTATTTCTAGAACTTGCCTATTCAGATAATATTCAGACCTCCTTTCTTTTTCATCCTTTATTGTTGGATGTTGTATCTGATGAGAGGCTGAGACCGTGGTTTGACCATAGATTGTTCAGGTTTGCTGGGCTCTGACATGGTCTCTCAAACTAAATTCTTTGAAAAAGCCTGTCGTTTAGGAAGTTCCACTAAGAGATTAATTTTGTCAATATATTACATGCTGATCTTCCCACCTCCAGATTCTCCAATAACACATGCCTACAGTCCCTGACAGAAGTTCTATCGCTTATCCATGTTGTGAAAACCAAAGCTTATAACCTGACTTAAAATTAATCTATTGGTTTTAGAAATGACTCATATGAAAGCTCAAACCCTCCCAAATGAGTTTTTTTTTTAATGAAAATAAATTTGCTTCACTTCTGAAATATTAATCATTTAAGAAACACAGAAAAGTCAGATTTTGGCAAGACAAAAGTTTTGTCGCCTTGTCATATAATGCACCCAATCCTAGTTTACAACCTCACCTGTGCTCACTAATTGATCAGTTAATTAGTGGGTGTGTATAAAAAGAACTCCAGCACCCCAGACCTTCACTTGAACTGCAACTTGACCTCTGACAACCTGCCAAAAATCCACCCTGCGACCAAAGCCTTGGTTATCAAGAGGCTGAAGACCAGGTCAACTGCAGAGGTGACTGGCACCTTTAATGTGTCTCAGCGTCACGTACAATGAATTAAAAAAAGATTTGAAGAGACTGGAGATGTTTTTGACAAGCCCAGGTCCGTCAGACCCCGCAAGACAACTGCTCAGGAGGAACATTGTTGGTTCGAAAATCAAAAGCCAGCCCCTCTTCCACTGCAGCACAGCTCCAACAGGCCTGGTCACCTCAAGTCCCTGTGTCAACTAGAACAGTTTGTAGGATTCTTTCTCGAAATAGCCGCCATGCTTGAATCAGTGCCCAAAAGCCAGCACTTAACAAAAGGCAATGAAAAAAAGTGTGCCATTTGCCAAGGCCCACAGCCTGCTAAACGGTTGGACGCTGGAAAAGTGGCAGAAGGTGGACTTCTCAGATGAATCTTCAGTTGAATTACACCACAGCCGCCGCAAATACTGCAGGAAACCTACTGGTGCCCGTATGGATCCAAGATACACCCTAAAAACAGTTAAGTTTGGTGGTGGAAAGTTCATGGTCTGGGGTTACATTCAGTATGGGGATGTGCAAAACATTTGCAAGGTGGAAGGCAATATCAATAGCCTAAAATATCAAGAAATATTAGCTACCTTTTACATTCCCTATCATAAAAGAGGTCAAATTTTGCAGCAGGGTGGTGCTCCATCTCATACATCCATCTCTACATCAAAGTTCCTCAAGGCAAAGAAGATCAACGTGCTCCAGGACTGGCCAGCCCAGTCACCAGATATGAACATCATGAACAGCATTATATGACAAGGCGACAAAACTTTTGTCTTGCTAAAATCTGACCTTCCTGTGTTCCTTAAATGATCAATATTTCAGCAGTGAAGCAAATTTATTTTTGTTAAAAAAAAAATTATTTGGGAGGGTTTCAGCTTTCATGAGTCATTTCTAAAACCAATGGATGAATTTTAAGTCAGGTTATAATCTTTGGTTTCCACAACATGGATAAGCGGCCCGAGCGTTCAGAAGCAGCTCTCTGTTAGTAGGCGCGTGCTGACTCGGGCAGCGCGATGACGTCACATCATCATGCTGCCCGCGCTCAGCACAGAGGTTGGAGTACAGTGCATCGGAGGAGCGTGGACAGAGGTAAGTAAGCCATTTATTATTTTACCTGCCCCTAAGCCTGTCTATATACCCCCCAGCCTGCCTATATACCCCCAAGCCTGCCTATTTATCCCCCAGCCTTCCTATCTACCCCCCAGGCCTGCCTATGTACCCCCAGGCCTGCCTATATACCCCCCAGCCTGCCTGTATACCCCCAAGCCTGCCTATATACCCTACAAGCCTGCCTATATACCCCCAGCCTGCCTATACAACGCCCCCAGTCTGCCTATATACCCCCCAAAGCCTGCCTATATACCCCCCTAAGCCTGCCTATATAGCCCCCCTAAGCCTGCCTATATAGCCCCCTAAGCCTGCCTATATAGCCTCTCCCCTAAGCCTGCCTATATAGCCCTATAGCCGCCCTAAAGCTTTCCTGCCTGTATAACCCTCTGAAGCCTACCTGTCTACTTATATGGGGCCCCTATAGCCCACCTATCCCCTGTCCACCCGTATGGCTCCCTATAGCTACCTAAACCCTACATGCCTGCCTGCCTATTTGGGGCCTCCTATAGCCTATTTACCTATCTACAGCATACCTACCTACCTACCTACCTACCTAAATACTGCCTACCTAGTGCCAATCTACCTACCTGTAGCCTACCTACCTAATTGAGACCTGCCTAAGTACTGCCTACCTAGCTAGCATCTACCTACCTACCTGGGGCCTATTTACAGCCTACCTACTTACCTTAAGCCTACTAACCTACCTAGTCTACCAACCTTTCTAATGGGGGTCTACCTGCTTATATGATTCAGAGGAGTACAGGCCATAGCTGTAACATAGTCTCCAGGGGGTGAATCCTCTGTTCCTTCCCTTCCCTCTAGGAGACTGGCCTTTAAACTAGGCCTGTACCCACTTTTTC
>JAODAL010064267.1:0-18814 GCA_025379985.1 Phyllomedusa bahiana
GACGATTGGCGGGGTGTTCTTACTAGATTCCGGCCCCGACCCAGGATGACAGCCTAGGTCCTGCAACGACATCCCCCTGGCATCTGTTGTCGCCAGACTGGAAAAAGGGGGCCCTTACTCACCTCTACCCCCATGTGCTACCCCCTCTTTGCTCCTTACCACCTGCATTTTTTCCATGTTCGAAATATAAAAATTTAAGGTATGGAAAGTTTTGGAAAAATCTCTTATTAAAAAACAAAACACAGCTTTTAAATCCCCCTTTAAACAAAAAAAAAATTTTGGGGTTAAAAAATTTTAAATGCAAGGGGTCTCTATCAACAAATCTGGGCTGGGCAAAAAATGAAAAAAAACGTATCTGTTATGTTTTGTATAATACCGGGTTTTTTTTGCACTTTCAATCCCTGTGGGGTTTTCGTTTTTAGTTTAGTGGCTGCGCAATGAACAAAGCTTAGTGCGCCCCAAAATAAAAAAAAAGTATCGTTATGTTTTCGTATAATACCGGTATTTTTGACCTTTCATTTTACCCGTGGTGACTATAAAAATTTCTGTTTTTGATTTACGTGCAACGGTCAATAACAAAGCTGTGTGCGCCAAAGTCAAAAAACACTATCTGATGTTTCGAAAAAAGTTTTTTTGCACCTTTCAAAATTTACCTGTGGGGACTATAAAATTGCTGTTTTAAATTTATGCAAGCTGCGTCAATGAACAAAGCGTAGTGGCCAAAATCAAAAAAAAACGTACTGATGTTTTCTTATACACGGTATTTTTTGCACCTTTTAATTCCCTGGGTGATATAAAATTGCTGTTTTTAAAATTTACTTGCAAGCTGCTTAAAAACAAAGCTTAGTGCCCAAAGCAAAAAACACTTCTAAAAGTTTTGGTTAAAATTTTTTTTTGCACCTTTCAATTCCCCTGTGGTGACTATAAATTTTTGTTTTAGATTTTCTGCAAGCTGCGCAATAACAAAGCTGAGTGCGCCAAAGTAAAAAAAAAGTATTGTTAGTTTTCGTATAATACACGGAATTTTTGCCCTTTCATTCACCTTGGTGACTTAAAATTGCTGTTTTAAATTTCGGCAAGCTGCGTCAATGAAAAAGCTGTAGTGCCCAAAGTAAAAAACACGTACTGGAAAGTTTTTTATAATTATTTTTTTCACCTTTCAATTCACCCCGTGGTGGGGCTTTAAAAATTTTGTTTTCGTTTTACGGGAAGCTGCGTCAATGAAAAAAGCTGAGTGCGCCAAAAAAAAAAACACGTATCTTTAAAAGTTTTCGTAAAAAAAGTATTTTTTTTTACCCTTTTAATTCACCTTGGTGATAAAAAATTTTGTTTTTAAAATTTACGTGCAAGCTGCGTCAATGAACAAAACAGTAGTGCGCCAAAAGTCAAAAAACACGTATCTGTTTGTTTTCGTATAATACACAGGGGTATTTTTTGCACTTTCAATTACATGTGGTGACTAATAAAAATTGCTGTTTTCAAGATTTACATGCAAGCTGCGTCAATGGACAAAGCTGTAGTGCGCCAAATGGTCAAAAACAACGTTTTGTTATGTTTTCGTATAATACTCGTATTTTGCACCCTTTCAATTCACTGTGGAGGACTATTAAATTCCTCTTTTAAGATTTACGTGCAAGCTGCAGTCAGAGAAAAAGATGTAGTGAGCCAAAGGCAAAAAACATCGTATCTGTTATGTTTTCGTATAATACACGGTATTTTTTGACACCTTTCAATTCAATCCTGTTGGGACTTTAAAAATGCTGTTTTCAGATTTACGAGCGAAGCTGCGTCAATGAACAAAGCTGTAGTGCGCCAAAGTCAAAAAACACGTATCTGTATAGTTTCTCGGTTTAATACACGTTTTATTTCGGCACCTTTCACAATTCATCTGTGGATGTTTATAAATTGCTTGTTTTAAGATTTTCGGTGCAAGCTGCGTCAATGAACAAGCTGTAGTGCGCCAAAGTCAAAAAACACGTATACTGTTATGTTTTCATAATTCACGGTATTTTTGTCATTTCAATTCACCTGTGGTGACTTTAAAAATGCTGTTTTCAGATTTAAGTTGCAAGGTGGATATATTGAACAAAGGTGGAATGGGTTAAAATTGACAATGACACCTATCTGAATGTATACTGATAATTAATAGTGTGAGTTTTGCAACCTAACACAGAGACCTGCATTCCGTTGAAAATGATGTGTATCCTAATTTAAGTTCAGTGCACGATATCCAAGGAAATATTTCAATAGCAAACTGTTAATAATATAAGATATTGCAGTGCAATGTTTTCTACTAAGTCTTGGTGAACTTATACTGTGTTTTTATTGTCTGATTGTCTGTGTTCGGCCCGCGGGGGCCCGCCCCTCCACCCGCTACCCGTGACTTTACAGCGGAGATGCTCCCTTTAAATTAATCTCTTACTACATAAAATCTTTTCCAATCTTAATCTAATCTAAATTGTAAGAGACACAAGCTAATAGTAGAGGTTCCTACTGTGCAGAATAGTAGAATTTTGCTGAGCGGTTTGGCCAAGGTTAGAAACGCACGTTCCTACTACTATGAGGACGCTGAGAGACACTGAGGACTGAAACCAGGGAACGCTGTGTTGTTCGATGGTATAACGAAGCAGAGGTCATGTGATTTTCCAGGCAATCGCAACCATACACATCCCAGTCATGACGTCGCCACACACATCTCACCTGCTTATTCTGTAATCTGATTTGCTGGCCGCCAAATTACAGAAGCGCCGAAAAAATGGCGCGATCTTAATAGATGACTGCACAGATTTTTGCTTAATTTTCGCATGATCTTAAAAATTTCGTTCATTTAAAAAAACCTTGCCGATTTCTACTTGTCGATTATAATCGCTCAAATTAATAGGATCTTGAATAGCCAGGAAATACTGGAATTCATAAATTACGTGGAGCTTTCTCATTGGTCGCCAGAAACCAGCTAATCAAAGAATAGAGTGCAGTACCTTTAAAATCTATGGAGAAAGTATTGACCAATCAATATCAGAGGTACGGGAACAATTCAAATATATACATAAAAAATGCTGCAAATAGCTGATTGGTTGAAGTAGTGGTGTTGGCTATCTCCCGCAAATCAGAACGCGAAGTGATTTTCGGCCATAGTAGATCTACTGGAGAGTCGGGACAAATGAAATCTCGGCTCTCATCGCTGAGTATGCGGCATGGAATATGATCTCCAAAATAGCTTTTTGATTCAAGTCCTAAATTATTCTTTGAAAAGAGATGAAACATTCTAAAGTAAAATTAATCAATCCAATCCCTAACAACGCGTTTTGTCGCCGGGAGCACGGCGCTATTCTGGAAGTGTAATATAGAGAATTTGCACGGGAAATACAGTAATTCAAATTCTGTGAGCTCTTCTCGCTCGCTCTCCCATTGGTCCAAATAACCGCGCCTCTTTAAACTTAGCCATTCACAAACAGAGCTCGCTCTACCTTTCTTTTCCCCACTAGAACTCTATGAGAAGACTTGCTCAGCCTCTGATTGGCTAACGCTGGCGCGCCCCCTTCCCACCAAACCAATCACAGTACTAGATTATTTCCCATAGACAGTAATATCTTTTTGGCGCCCTTCTAATCGCGACCTTCTTTCTCCATTCCAATAGACACCTACATATGATTGGTGGATTCATAATCTGCCGCTGGGCTCAACCAATCAGCTCTTTTTGCCTTTGTCTACTGTATTTGAAATGTCCGCCGTTTCGTTTGACTTGGTCAATACTACTCCATAGTCTATTAATGGGTCACTGTCGACTCTATTCTGCTTGGTTGGTTTGGTGCCGACCCAATGAGAAGTGGCTTACAGATTTAGGCAAGTTTACACTTATTTTTTTTTTCCCGCCTGTTTTCATATCGCAGATTACTGTTGTCGCATCGGGGGACGGCGCCAAACATGTTGTTAGTGATTTGATTGCTGTATGTTTTTAGAAGGTTTTAGCTCTTTTGCATAAAAGAGTTTACACAAAATAAATACGTTGAGCACGATCACACTCCATGCCTCATGGAGCTGAGATTTATTTGTGGAGCGATCTTAGATATTTTCCCTTTAATTTTAAAGGAGACACTTTTTCTACACATTTCATCACTTTGTACAACTGGCGCCCCAGAGTCGAGCATAGATGCGGCCTTCAGGCGCCTGATGTGCTGCTCGTCGTCTCCCATCATTTTCCACGGTTTGCCAATGCAAACTGGCATTGGCAAACCATAGTAATTGACTCACATGGACTGTGGCCGCTGAAGCCGAAAAACCGCGCAAAGCATTTCAGAACAATGAAGTCGACCTCGGCCGTCCCGGGTGGGTTACATACCGATTATTGCGCAGTCTGTGTCCTTTGCCAGTGCTTTCTCTGGATCGTAAGTGGCAAGATGAATAGAAAGAGCGCAGCGCAAAGGGCGCCTTTATAAGCCGCAGGGAACATTACGCCATAAAGCTTGCGTTGACATTGCGCCCCCCATGTGAAGCACTGGGGCCCAAACGCAGCTTTTGGGCGATTGGTTTGGGCGCCTCATTCTTTAGCATTGGGGGCCCGATCACCTGCCCCTCCCCAATACATAGAAATTAGGCAATTTACCTCCCCAGGTGAGAGACTGGCGAAATTGGTTTTTTTAAAAGTGAAGTGTGGCCGGGTTGCACAGGGCAATTGAGTCCTGATTTTTTCCCTTCCAAACCGTCCCTTTGTTTCCGGGCAGTTTTGGGGAAGGCTTGTTACACTGCACAAAAAGAGAAATTTTCCAAATTTTTCCGTTTTTTAACACAGCCAAATTTTGTAAAGGCTTCCATAGATTCTAAGGGAAAAACGTTGCGTCTACACTGAGGTTTCTTTGGTTTTTTTTTAAAGACTGGTGTTTTTACATGATCGCCCAAAATGTCATCGGCCACAATTTTTCCCCCACAGGAGTCTATGTAAAGCGGCGTGAGGTTTTTGGTGCAAGGTTTTATGCAAACCCCTCCGAAGATCCAAGTACCCCCCAGAGTGGGGGGGCCAAAGGTTGACAATTCAAATCTGCAAGAAGGTCTGCTGTGTCCTTGTTGTTCCCTTTTTAAAAGAAAATGATGTGTTTTGGTTGCTCATGTTTTGTAAAATTTGGCTTCCAAATCAGTTTTTGGGTTTATTTTGGGGGCTGAAAGTGTTTGCCCAATTTTGCGCCCAAAAGTGATTTACCTCTGGTGAAAGAGAATGCTTTAGTAAGTTTTGGGCCCATATTTGTGGTGGCTAATCCACTGATTCCCGCAGCCAAATCATGACCAAAACAATTCGGGCAATCATCTTTCCCAATGTGTTTGAAACCAACCAAGCGAACTTTCTTTGCACACAAATAAGTTAACAGAATGGTCTATGTGAAAAAAACTGTGTAACAATGTCAACAAAGCTCTGTTTGGGGACAAATGCAACCAACAACAACCGTCACAGAAAAATGAAAAAGTGTGGTTTTTTTTGGGGGGGCCCTTTTGGCAGGGCGCTTTTACCTGAAATGGTTTTATGTATGCTACCTAACCAAAAAGGTTTAAAGAAAACCCAAAAAAGGGATTGGCACAGCACAAACCCAAAAAAAAAAATTTAAACAAACAACGGCCCCTTTGGGGTTTGCTGCTTTGGGCCCAGTGGCCCAAAACGCGTTTCCTGACAATTTTGCGCCATGACTTGTCTAAGCTTTTTTGGTCCACTGCGTGTAACATACCCAAATGGGCAAAGTATGTGGAACAAATTTTGAAATTTTGTTGCCAAAAGATATTTAAAAAAATGCATATTTGGGGTTTTAGATGAAGGCCTATTCCCTTTGAGGGCAGCGGGTTTAAGGTCATTGACAGGTGTATTAGCGGAAACCCATCACCCGGCCACAATGAGGGGTCAAATTCATTGTTGGCCTTCCCTGGGGACACTAGAGGGGGCCGGAAGTTTTCCTTTTTTTGGAAACCCACCGGCCCCAAAAGGCATTACCCCGAAGTGGCTAAAAAGGGACGCTTTATTTCCCCTTTGGGAAAGGAAAAATTGTTTACTTTCACCCGTCCGCAATCATCTATTGAAGGTGGGCCCCAGGGCACATATTTCCCCAAAATTCATAAATTGGGCCTTTTTGGAAAAACCCAACCACTCCCTTTGCTATATGTGTCTGTCGATGAGTGTGTTGAACCTGATTGTTTTTTATTTTTTGTGGAAGGCGAAAATTTGTAAAAGGCCAAAACCCCCACAACTGCAGACATAGGCGCGGACCAAAGGGGGTTTGGGGAATTTTAAACCCAAACAAAGCATCCCCCCTCCAAATTCAGACGAACACTTCATACCTTTTCAGACCCAAATCATTGGGCCACCAACTATTGCCTGTGTTGGGGCACCATAGTGGGCTTTGGTTAGGGGAAATTGTGGTCCCTGTTTACCCGAATGTCTCCATCTTTGGGGTAGCAAAATCGACTTATGTTTAGGATCCCACGACTGAGGGCGTAAAGGGGACCTTCCCCCAACCTTGGAGGGTTTTCCCTGCTTTAGTCATTAATTAAAAATCCTCAAACACTTTGGAACAAAGGGGACCTCAACCACTTGGGGCCTTCAAACCCAAACCCCCTTTTGGGGGTTTGGGACCAATGGGGGCTTCCATAATGCTTGATTAACCCACCAACTCCAAAGCCCCAAGGCAACACACTATTTGCCCCCCCTTTATTTTTGCGGAAACGATTTTGTAGGACAACGAGTTAGCTGTTGATGACTTACCTCCAGGGGCGTCGCTAGGCAGGTTTATTCGGGGCACAAGCCCCGAACAATCCTGCCTGTGCCCCGAGTCTCAGCCAGTCGGGTTGTAGGCAGCTGCTATGTGCCTGCAGCTCAGACGATCTCCTGAGCTGTATGTGAATCCTCTAAACACACAGCTCAGAGCCATTATTCAGTGCAGGGAGGCAGAGGGAGAGCGACTGCACCAGTTGCCGGTGTTTAGCAGGGAGGAGGGGGCGCCTGTCACTCACTGTGGCTCCTGACTGTCAGGACTTCCTGTGCTGCAGCCGCGCTGAGCATGAGAGCCTGGCAGTCAGGAAGCAGTGAGTGAGGAGCTCCGCCCCCTGCTGTGCACTGCTCCCGGGTCCTGGACCATGCAACTACTCAGCCTTGGAGACAACAGCAGCAGCATCATCATCATCATCCACAGGTGCCCAGGGAGGTCTCAAGTGAGTGAGTAGCCTCACTGTAGAGACCTGTGCTAGATAGTATAATAAGGGCAACACCACATAATCTTCATAAATATAAATTGTACTTAATGTATATATGCATGTGTGTGTATATATGTGTATTTGTGTATGCATGTGTGTGTATATATGTTTGTGTGTATGCCATACATGCCAACTCTCCCGTTTTTGGCGGGGGGGTCCCGCTATTTGGGGTCCCCCCCCGCCCTCCCGGGGGAGTTGGCATTCCGCCCGCCGGGGGGTCCTTTAATGGGCCGCGGCGCCGGTGTGGTGCGGTGGCGCTCCGCCGGCGCCGCCGGTCCGTTCCCACGGGCGGGTGAAGCGGCCGCAGGGTCCGCTCACCTGTCCGGAGTCTCGCTGAGCTGGGAGGAGGCAGGAGGGAAGCGCTCCCTCCTGCCTCTCCCCTGTATGTCCGGTGCCGCTGTGCGCCGTACACACATGTCAACGTCACAGAGGAAGTGACGGCGCGGCTGCACTCACTTCCCTGTGACACACTGCTGAGGAGATGTCCAGGAGCTGGACCGCTCTGCAGGAGCCTGGTCAGGTAAGTGATTTTATTATTTTATTTTTATTAGTTTTAGGGGGCACTGTCTGGCTACAATGGGGGGTCTACCTGGCTACAATGGGGGGTCTACCTAGCTACAATGGGGGCACTACCTGGCAACAGAGGGGGCACTACCTGTCTAACAATGGGGGCACTACCTGGCTAACAATGGGGGCACTACCTGGCTAAAATGGGGTGCACTACCTGGCTACAATGGGGGCACTACCTGGCTACAATGGGGGCACTACCTGGCTACAATGGAGGCACTACCTGGCTACTAATGGGGCACTACCTGGCTACTAAAGGGGTACTACACTGGCTACAATGCGGGCACTACCTGGCTACAATGGGGGGTCTACCTGGCAACAATGGAGGCACTACCTGGCTAACAATGGGGGCATGGGGGCACTACATGGCTAACGATGGGGGCACTAACTGGCTAACAATGGGGGCAACTACCTGGCTAACGATGGGGGCACTACCGGGCTACAGAGGGGGCACTACCTGGCAAACAATGGGGGCATCTACCTGGCAACAGAGGGGGCACTACCTGGCAAGCAATGGGGGCATCTACCTGGCCAACAGAGGGGGCACTACCTGGCAAACAATGGGGGCACTACCTGGAAAACAATGGGGGCAATACCTGGCAAACAATGGGGGGCAGTACCTGGCTAACAAAGGGGGGCATCTACCTGGCTACAAATTTGGCTCTACCTGGTACAGAGAGGGCCTCTACCTGCCTGTAAGGGGCACTAATTGGTTATGGGGGGCTACTACCTGGCTATAAGGGCATTTACCTGGCTTTCTTCCAAAGCCGTTATGCAGTTAGGTGGAGTAGGTGTGGCTTTTTGAAGGGGCGTCGCCCACTGATGTCTCCTGCTTTTTCATTTTCAAAAGTTGGCAACTATGGCGTATGCATGTGTGTATATACACTCACCGGCCACTTTATTAGGTACACCATGCTAGTAACGGGTTGGACCCCTTTGCCTTCAGAACTCCTCAATTCTTCGTGGCATAGATTTCACAAGGTGTTGAAAACGATGCCTCAATTGGTACCGGGAAGGCCCAAAGAGTGCCAAGAAAATATTCCCCCCCACCATGACACCACCACCACCACCCTTTGAACCGTTGATACAAGGCAGGATGGATCATGCTTCATGTTGTTGACGCCAAATTCTGACCCTCCCTTTCCGAATGTCGCAGCAGAAATCGAGACTCATCAGACCAGGCAACGTTTTCCTATCTTTACTGTCCAATTTCGATGAGAAGGGGCCCAATTGGAGCCTCAGTTTCCTGTTCTTAAGTGAAAGGAGTGGCACCCAGTGTGGTTTCTTCTGCGGGCTGTAGGCCCAAATCTCCCTCAAAGTTCGCCGTACTGTGCGTTCAGAGATGCTTTTGCCTCCCTTGGTTGTAACGGGTGGTATTTGAGTCACTGTTGCCTTTCTTTTCAGCTCGAACCAGTCTGCCCATTTCCTTTACCTCTGCTTTCAAACAAGCCATTTCCGCCCACAGGACTGCCGCTCACTGGATTTTTTTTTCTTTTTTGGACCAAATTCTCTGTAAACCCTAGAGAGGGTTTGTGCGTGAAAATCCAGGAGATCAGCAGTTTCTAAAATTTATCAGACCAGCCCTTCTGGCACCAACAAACCATGCCACGTTCAAAGGCACTCAAATCACCTTTCTACCCCTTTACTGATGCTCGGTTTGAACTGCAGGAGATTGTCTTGACCATGTCAAACATGCCTAAATGCACTAGTTGCCGCCATGTGATTGGCTGAATAGAAATTAAGTGTTAACGAGCAGTTGGACAGGTGTACCTAATAAAGTGGCCGGTGAGTGTATGTTTGTGTATATGTGTGCATGTGTGTGTGTATATATATATATATATGTGTGTGCATTTGTGTGTTACTATATATATATATAATATAGATATATATGGGTATGCTGTGTGTATATGTGTATATATATATTTATATATATATTATAATATATATTATATATATATTATATATATATATATATTATATATATTTTATATATATATGTATGTGTGTGCATGCATATGTGTGTACATGTGTATGTAAATGTGTATTGTACGGGTAATTATGTGTGTTTATGTGTATAAACACACATATCCACAATATTGCCCATTTGCGTCACTAAACATAATCCTGCCTGTTGTGTCCTTACACAGTAACTACAGCCTGATGATGAATTGTATCTGAATATAATTTTTTATTACCGTATTCGTCAGGGTTGCGTACGTTTTTAGCTGCTGCAGCCAGACAAAGGGTACGTTTCACATGGCAGAATTGTGGGGTGCGTTTTGTGGTGTATTTGCCCTTTAATACGCTCTCTATGAGAGCTATGAATTACCATGTCGTCTTCTCCAGCGTACAATCCGATGGTATTGTACGCTGGAGGAGAGAAGTGACAGTCCCCCTGATAGAAGCCGCAGTTCTTGGGGCGTGAAAAATGCCGCGTGAACCCCGCCCTACTGAGCAAAACTTAACACAAAGGGCCCAAGCCCCGGATGTTTTGGGACCCTAGCAACGCCCCTGCTTACCTCCATAACCCTATGTAACTAACATCCTCCTTTGGCACATTCTTACAGCTCCAGTGCAGCCAATTGGACCGCCACGACAAGGCCGGACTCGTGCCCAATTCTCAACATCCGAATTAGTGCACATAGTCCGGGTTCTTAGGCGGGAGAAATATGATGATTTGCCCCCAAGGCACCGAAATGTGCACAAGGGGGCAATCATGCATCAGTTGACAGAAGAGCTCAGGACCCGGTTTGGCACACAGCACACTCCCGTACAAATCCGGAAAAGGTACGCTGATTTGAAGTCCCGAAACCCACGGCTGTTTCAGCATCTGGTCAGCCAAGTCCGCCAAGAAGACGGTAAGGATGGCTTTCACTACAACTCCACCAAGTTATGTGTGCTGGTGGAAGGCTGGGCATTTGAAGGGTGGGCAACGCCAACCCAGACCAATAATCCACAGACATATGATCCATGCATTTCGGCCCCCTTGTTGAAGTGGAACTGCGTGGAGGATATGGGCTAACCATCTTAAACAATTTGCAAATTTGCGAACACCTTGCCCATTTCACAATGGCCAGTGTTTGGACACCTGTGTTGGGAGTGGGACTGTTTGGAAGAGCAATGCCACCATCACTTTTTGGCCCAACCAGGACATGTTACCCTTGACACATAGTGGGTTGTCGGCAAGCCAAACTAGGCCTTTCAACAAAAATCACCAACATATGTTTGGAAAAGTCTGTGCTCTCATTGGTCCAGACTACATACCCACCATTCAGGACCAACACCTTGTTGTTTGCATCTGGGTGTTGGGGAACCCCGAAACATGAAAAAACAAACAGGAGAAAAAGTGAGGTTTCTATTTATCCTGTAGCGGGAAACGGTTTGAACTATGTCCCCTGAGTTGTGTATGTTCTCATCTTTCAACAGGCGAAGAAGTCAGCAGCACGGCGAGCAGTGCCACACTGCCCGTGGAGGTGATTGGGGAGGAAGGTGGCGAAGGGCCGGAGCCAGATATAGTAAGTGGACCATACTTTACACACATTCATGGTGGCCCATCATGTTTAAGAGATGCAAACAATGGTGGTGTGTTTCCAAAAGAGGCATTGAAAGAGGATTGGTACTCCACACAGGTCACAATGTGCCAACCACATTCCTTTCGGACGCCACCTCCAAATGTCATGTGAATCTCAGATTCCTTGCTTGGCCAAAACAGGCCAGGCTGAAACACACATACTTTGGTGACCTGGCAAACAGTGTGGGCTGATGATTACCAACTGCAAACTAGAGGGGGGACATGGATGTCATTAGGCTTGCCATCCTGACCAATGATTTTCTCTATTTCACTCCCCGGACCAACAGGACGAATATGTGACTCTCAATTTGGTGCCGGTTCCCCCGGAGCCACAGGATCCAGGCCAGCCATCCTCAGACCCAACTGCCCAGGAGGAGAGGCGCCAAATCCTGGCTGCGCTTGAACGGCTGGAACGCAATGTGGCCAGAATCGACCAGAATGTCCAGGCCATCCTGAGGGTGTTGCCAGTTCCTCAGGACTAATTTGTTCTTTTGTGTGTGTGCATATATTTTTGTATTTTTTATTATGATTTCTCAAAAGCACATGAGTTATGACAATGAGAAGCTTGTTGATTCATTCTTGAAAGTTTCGAAACGTGTGTGTGGTGTGAATGGAACGTCTATCTGCTCCCAGCATGCTCATAAGGCTGTGATGTTTAGATACTTCCATTAATGTAGAGCACACCACTGACACCTGCGGCTAAAATGGTTTGGGATTGACTGGTTGGGTCAGTGGTATGTAATTTTGAGCCAAACATGGTTAACGTTTGCATTCAAACAATGTCCCTGACTATCAACTGGGCGACGGTTGCATTCTTTGGTTCTCTAATGCCTTCAAACATGAACACATGTATCCTAACCCAATGGGCAAATATGCCTTGCTTACCACATGGAATCAAGGTGACACTGAACCCCAATTACTTGATCTTGACCTGTTGTAATTAGGGCCAAGCTTGTGAGACAGACATGACAACACTCTGGCAACATTACCCAATCTGATTGGAAGGTTGAAAACAGAGATGCTGGCTGGCAACTTGACATTACTTGCAACAGGTTCGTTTACTCAGTTCCCAGGGTTATTAGTGACTAGTGTGTTTGTAGCTTCCTTATTTGGATGATTGCTTGGATGCAGACTGGATAGAGAATATCTTCAGAGGTTTGCTTGGATGAGTGGAAAATATGTGCAAAGATTGATGGCCAGACTTGGGTGACACAAGTGTACTTAGTTCTAACTTGGACATGGAGATTATTTGAGGGGCTTAAGGTGAGAACTATTATGCCTTCTTTGCCTTGCCGTTCGTCAAGACGGGCGGTTTTCAGATTGGTTGCCAGTCTAAGGTCATTGTTCTTTATTTGAGGTAGAGTTGGTGATGTATTGTCGAATGAAAAGACGTCTGGCCATTCGCTATATCCCAATTCCTGATGCAGCGCCAGTGACGGCGACAAACGCGTTGTTAGTGATTTGACTCATTTATGTTTATATAGGGTTTCAGCTCTTTTTCTGAGTATGTGTTACGCCTTTATAAAGGCGATTTTTTCAGAATCATACTCCATGCCGCACGGAGCTGAGCGCCGAGATTTCATTGCCCACATCTCTCCATAGACTACAATGAAAGAAGTAGCTCGCGCTCCGATTGGCTGGTATAGCCAAGCCCCCGCTAGCTCAACCAATCAGCTCTTTTCTGCCTTTTTACTGTATTTTGAACTGTCCCACCTTTGAATTTGATTGGTCAATCCTTCTTATGGGTTTTTAAATGGGTCCGTGTCTTTTTTGATTGGCGTTTTCCCGACCAATGAGAAGGCTTTCGATTTGAATTACTGTTTTTTCCCGGCCAATTTTAAATATCCGAATTCTTGATGTTGCCCCTTCTCGTTTTTTTGGGAAAGGTTTCTTTTTTTTGGGGTTTTTTTGTTTTTATGCGTTTGAGCTTTTTTTGAAAATGGTTACCCCTTTTTAAAAAATCGATTTTCGGAATCATACCCCATGCCGCACGGAGTGAGCCCCGAATTTCATTCCAATCTCCAATAGACTAAAATGGGAAAAGTGCTCGCGCTTGTTTGGTGGGATAGCAAAGCCCCCCTAGCTCAACCAATCGTCTTTTTGCCTTTTTACTGTTTTTTGAATGTCCCCCCCTTTAAATTTTGATTGGTCAATCCTTCACCATAGGTTTTAATAAGTCCCTGTCGCTCCTATTCTGATTGGTCAGTTTATGTCGACCAATGAGAAGTGCTTTCAGAATTTGAATTACTGTATTTCCCGGCAATTTGCAATATCCGAATTCTTGATGTAGCGCCGTTCTCGATTTTTGGGAAAGGATTTCTTCTTTTTTTGGGTTTTTGTATTTTTGCGGTTTGAGCTCTTTTTCTGAGAATGTGTTACGCCTTTATAAAGGCGATTTTTTCGGAATCATACTCCATACCGCACGGAGCTGAGTGCCGAGATTTCTGTTGCGATCTTCTATATGTTTCCTCGCATGTTCTGTTCTCGCTTCACTTCGCCTCCGCCGGAGCATTTAGACCAAAATCAACTAGGTCTGACTGTCGGAGCTGCCGAGCGCTGCCGAGCGCCGCACTTTGAGGACTCGCGATCGTACATGCCTCGGAGTTTTCGAGCGCGCCGCGTCCCGCCCCGGAATGCCTACATCGCGCCCACACCGCACCCATTGCACGCTCCTTCATGCGGGGCACAGCTGAAAGTTGCGGACGCTGCGCCTAACACCGCATCCCTGCGTCCGACAGCGGATTCGGGCCGGTGAGAAACAGGCGTAAAGCCCGTTCATATGTGTTGCCCGTGTGTCAGTCCTTGTCCTCAGGATCTACCAACTGATACACAGACAGTAGTCAGGCAGGCTCGGCAGCTGCGATCAGGTTCTTGGGACAGTACAGCGGAAATGCTCTGCGCCGAAAAGGAACCCCGGGGTGACCGGACATACCCCCCGACCCAACCTGGAACCGTCCAAATACAAGGGCAAGCTACAGATTTCAATAAGAAAACCAGTAGACTTATCGTGTTTTCAAGTGGAGGCGATCAGTCTCCCGTTTTGGACAATCCGTAGTAAGTCCAAGTGGTCACCTTCAGGTCCCCCAGGGGAATGCGTCCCATCTGGTACTGCCCCACGTTGGGCAAAAAATGCTGGAGTCCAGGGGTACACCGCGTGACTACTTCTGTCCAAATTGAACACTGATTGCCGGCGTGAAGAAATTACACCAAAACACAGAATGCTGGTATGAGTTCCTCCTCAGTGTGTAGCAGGCCCAGACTGAATCAGACTTTATTACAATAAAATGGATTTTCTAAATTGGTTTCAGGGGCTTGGTTAAGTTCCTTTGTTTCTTGTTTTCATCAGGAATGTGGCACTAGTTGATTGGATCTCCAGATATGGTCATGGTTTCCACCCAGGTCCATGCTGCCACATAGTGTGGAGTGGTCCAGGAAGCAGGTGCCATCTTGGAGTATATCTGCTGTTCAGCTAAGCTTATATGTGTAATAATGTTTTTGCACCACAAACTTCATTACAAAAGCATTAGAAAAATATATGTTTCACATATATAACCTGAATTTTCCTCCAATGATATATAAAATCTGTTTGGAATTGACTTAATGGGCCCATCTGCTGATACCTTTGCTTGCAAGTTGTCACAATCAAAATGGTCAGCTTCCCAAGACTCCTCTACTCCCTGCAGACCATTCCACTTTTACTGAGGCACTCTTCTGTGAATAGACTTAAATCTGCCTTAATTTAATTTTGAAACATAAGCGTCCAAGAATAGCATTTAAGAAACTAATTCTGCCAAAGGATATGAGCAGGATGAATATTCCAGATATTAGAACTTATAACTTGGCAGCATTACATTGCCATGGCTTGGACTGGCTTAAGGGATCTTCCTTTTTCTCTAATACCGACCTAGAAATGAGTCTGGTGGCCCCATGGAATCTTAATGCCCTCCTTCATACGACAAAGTCTGATGCGCGCCACGATCAGCGTCTTGAAGGTGGATAGAACTTTTTTTGGACTCCCATATGAATCCAGTAGTTATATGACATGGCAGGGCCATCCAGAATTACCCCCAGGACAGGGACATGCTAGCTTCGCTCAATGGAAGGCGAGGGGCAATATTACTAATAAAGCGACAGGAAAGTCGTTTCTTCTCATTCAGTGAGATTCAAGCTAAGTATGGTATAGACAAGATCATAATTTCTTGCATATAAACAAATTATGAGTTTTCTAAGAACCAAAATTGGAGAAACCACAAGAATGACTAAAGCCACTCGGTTTGACACACTGATGGGAGACGCATTGTCACCACCTACCTTATCTCCGCTCTATGCAGGACTTCGCTGCCCATATGAAGAGGCTGATTCTGGAGGGATTTTTGTGGCATGGGAACGTGATTTCCCTGATATCAATGTTGTATAGGGTGTTTTGAATGGCTGGAGACAGGTCAGGAGAGCACTGGTAAATGTAACCTGGAGGGATATGTATTTCAGGTTAGCGCATAAAGCGACTTATGGATTTAACATCCTACCCCATCCTTCTTTCCCGAACAGACTTACAGCGTGCCCAAAGTGTTCCAAGTCCCTTACTGATCTAAAACACAGCATCTGGTTTTTGCCCGGAAACTCAAAAGTTCTGGTCCGCGCTCGTCCAGATGCTCAGAAGTAAACTGTCCGTCACAATTCAAATGGACCCTCTGCAGGCTCTGTTTTATAACCTTACGGTGAAGGTGGTGAAAAATAAAGCAAAACAATTTAAAAACTTATACACATATTCATGATGGCGGCCAAACGGTGCCTGCTTAATGAATGGCTAAAACCAATAGTTGCGTCCATGATATTGATCCAGGCAGTTAAAAACCACATGATGATGTAAAAAGTGTCTATGGCCTACAATAAAGAAGAACAGACAGAGTAATATTTTGGAACATGGCAACGTTTTATTAATGCTTTTCTAACAGACACAGATATCCACTCCTTTATGCAATCCTTCACAGGGACAACATGGTATCTAAAAGACCAGTTAGCAGGGTCCTTAGGGATCCATGGATAGGGGAGTGGGAGAGGATTTTGATGATTATGGGTGCCGGATTTATGGAGGGCGGATTTGGTCTGTGGCTCCTTTTGTTAAGAAGTTCATAGAAATATTATGATGTTATGCCAATTTGTAAACTCTTTAAGCACTCTGTATACGTTTTATGACTGCTTTGTTTTATTTTTAAAGTGTATAAAAAAGAATGAAAATTTTCTTGATTTAAAAAAAAAATCTGTAGCAAATTTTCTTTAAAATGTGAAAAATGATTACTAAATTTCTAAGCCGACCAATGTCATAAAGGAAAATAAAGGATCTTTAAGAAATTATGCCAACATACAGTAGACTGGTTATAGCACTCCTTAATAAAAACACGTTTTATTCCATATCCAAAATTCTAAAAGTGGTGGGACAAAACAGAGTTAGAGCATAATCAGAGCTGACGCATTTTGATCCCAAGATCTTTGTCAAAGCATGAGAAGTATTTGCACAACATGTCAAATACCAAACATGATAATAAGCAAAACATACGCATACCTGATTAATCTCCAATCGGAGTTGTCCTGTACATCTTCTCAGTCATACAGCTCGAGACCAACTTTCCTGATGTAATTTTTCCCAGAATAAGTCCCCAGAATAAGAACTAGATCTGTCTAAATGAAAGGATAATGCTTTTGTTGCTATTTTTAGAAGCATAAATGTGTACAACGACTCACCATTGCAACTAATCCAACAATATTTATCCAACCAAATAATATGTGAAGGATATCTGCCATGTCCTGCAAAAAGCCAGGGACTCTAGAAAACAAAGGTTGGTGGTGCGCATCCAGCCATTCACAGAGTTTTTGAAGTATCAAGTTAATTCCTGACACTATGGGCCACATGTATGAAACGGTTTTGATCTAAAACTCACTTTTTTCCCCATAGGTTTCTATGTAATCCTACGCCTATTTTCCCTCACTACAGATAAAGGCTTTGATTTAAGAGAGTGCCTTTAGCTATAGGTTTCTATGGGGAAAAAAGTGAGTTTTAGACCAAAACTGTTTCATACATGTGGCCCAATATCTTGTTGGTGAAGGAGTGATTTGCTTATGTATTTTAGGTAGTCCATACAACTAAGGGGTAATTGGATCTTTATTTATCAGTTGTTGAATTTGTCTTACATTAAAAATACCTAAAGGCACTCTCTTAAATCAAAGCCTTTATCTGTAGTGAGGGAAAATAGGTGTAGGATTAGATGGGAAGGTAGGTGGAAGTATCAGAAAGGAGAGACATTTATTGATGATAGTCACTGTTATCCATAGCGACCACGGACACCCCTTCCCCCTTTGTCTGCCATTTTAAAGACTACTTCTTTATTGCTCTTTAACTCCATATGTGCCTGATATTGTTTCCTAGATAAATTTTAACATCCATGCTTTTGATCAGAAAAATTCTGCAATGGTTTCAAGTCACACTCTACGTAAAATGGAAACTTGTCCATAGAATCTGTTTGAGGTTGCAGTGGATAAAAATCCACATTATGCAACTTTATTGGATTCACAATTAACACCTCTTTAACTGGAGGATGAAAAAAGTGAGCAACAGCGAGGAGCTCACCTGGCTCACATAAAGGTCATTTGCATCGGACAGACACAGTAAAGGCAGCCATTACAGCAACACAAAAAGATAAAAGTCAAAAGTTCATATCGCTATCATAAAAAAATACTTTCTGGGATATATGAAATGCAGCAGCATCCAAACACCATCCAGTCTCAGACCTGTACACTCAAATGTCCATCCAAGAAATGAAGAGGAAGCAGATGTCCATAATTTATCCTCAAAAATGTATTTACAAAAAGGATCAATATATACTCAATGGATAATGTGCAACTTTTCAGCTCTGTGAACCTTTCTCAGGCAACCATAATGATTAATGTTATTCAGCGCCAATATATACCTGTGCTCTAAAACATGTAACCACTCGACATTGATATAGTAACTGTCCGGTCCGAGCCGCGTTCCTGTCCTTCGCTGTGGCCTCTGCTGTCGCCGTGAGCGCTCCTGTAGCCGCTGCTTACCCACCTGTGATTGCGGTGCGCCTTTCCCATGCTGGCCATGCTACTCCTCCATCTTTGCTGCTGCCCTGTTTTCCCTGTCTCTATGATGGGCGGCGGCCACATCTTCGCTTCCTTTATTCCCACAGTGTGCAGCGGGGTTGGGCTTCCTCTGCCAATCCCCTTCCACCTGTGGGTTTATAAGCCTGCTCCTCTCAACACTCCCTGTCTGATCCTTGTTGTGTTATGTTGTCACTTGGTGTAGGCTGTTGTTGCTGTGTGTTGTCTTCTTGTTTGTTAGTGGTCTGGTGTGCGCACACTGTCTTGTGTCCTTGTGGTATCCCCTGTTTGGTTAGTTACCTGTTGTTCCCATTTGGGTTGTCTAGT
>JAODAL010064268.1:0-18813 GCA_025379985.1 Phyllomedusa bahiana
GTCATGCAGGCTATCCCCTTTTTCCTCCCAAGTGTTTTGCCCCATGTAGCGCCATGTGCTCGAGGCCATTTTATCAATCAAAAGCACACTTCGTTCACCCAAAGAAACCCCAAACTTCGACTTCGTTCAGAACCGAAGTTTCCCTGAAATTCTAAAAGAATTCCACTTCGTTAGAATCAATTCGCCCATCTCTACTTGTCAGGCCTGTCGTCGCTGGGTCGGTGCCCAGTGAAAATCAGTAACAAACAGCATCACCAATCTGTTCTTCAGTGGTTAATGCAACCTGCATCCAGCAGTCTTACCTCCTCGTCCCCCCTGTCCTTTTTCCGGCACTTTTTAATCTGTGGGTCAAGCGGGTTTTGGGGTCATGTTGCGGTCCAGGACAGGGATAGTCTATGTCCAGTGAAACTAAAATGGTGGTTGAAAGACTAATTTTTCCGGCATTTTTTAATCTGTGGGTCAGACAGGTTTAAGGATCATGCTGCGTTCCAGGACAGGTATAGTCAATGTCCAGTTCAGCTAAAATGATGGTTCAAATAATACTGCCTTCTGGCACTTTTTAATTTGTGGGTCATGCAGGTTTCGGGGTCATGCTGTGGTACAGGACAGGGATAGTGAATAGTCTGTCAGTTTTTTTCTGTGACTCTTGTTGCCTAATTGGCTTGCCTAAGATGTAGCACGTATCCAGTTTACTATTGTGGATGTTAATTCCAGCTTCTCCAGCCCTGTTTGGGTGTAAGAATGAAGGTGTTGTTGCTCTCCCATAGACTTTAATGGTCATCAGCGATAATGTGTTATCGATTATAGGATATCGTCATGATAATTGCCGATAACGACTATCGAATCGATAATGATAGTTGACACAATCGCTCATCACTAGTCATAGATAGTGTTGAATGGGAAAAAGTTCTAGTTCGATTAGAACCTCAAACTTTTGTGAGTTCGGTTCGAAGTTCTATTCAAACTCAGACTTTAAACCCCATTAAAGTCTGTGGGAGAAGATGTTCTGGTTAATTTTTATACCTGTAAAGGTGAGTAGAAGCTGGAGTTACCATCCTTAACATTAAACTGGATACGTGGAACAACTTAGTGAAGAAAATTTGGCTCTAAGAGTGACAGAAAAAAAAATTAGAGGCTAAAATACCTTAGCCCTTTCAATGGCTAACTGAAAAGATGAGGAGGACAGCTTGCAAGCAGGGGCGTAGCTATAAGAGGTGCAGCTGTATCAGCCCTGCATCCTGAGGGGGCCCAAAAGCCCCTATGACACATAGGAGATTTGGAGACAGTGTGTTATACATACAGTATATATTACTGAACCCCCAATACTGCAAAAACAGAACTTTTGGGCACTGAGTATGATTTAACAAATCCAAGCACTCTGTATAATATATATCCATGTATATGAGAGTTAGGTGTTATGTGAGCCTGCAAATGTCGCCAAATAACAGCTTCTTGGTTTGGGAAAGATGCAGCCAGCAATACTAAACTCCCTAAATATTGATATCTATGGAGAGGAAAATACTATCTAACTAAGAGCAGTCTGTACAGTACAGAGAGTGAGCTGAAAATGGCGTTCACCAGACATTACAGTGAAACATATATACCATGGTCATGTGATTTTAGCAGCCAATGAGAGCCCTTCACCTCAGCGGAGACATTTTTGACACTTCACTGTGCTCTGCACTGATTGGATAGCCGCCAAAAGTGCAGAAAGGTGATTGGATGGCCGCCAAAAGTGCAGAAAGCCGCTGAAAACAAGACTGAAAATGGCGTGTCGAACGAGACCTAGAACTTTACTCAAAGATATGTTCGGTTCAAGTTCTAAAAAATCAAGAGGTTCTACTAGAACTTAACTTTTTTAGAACAGTTCGATTAACATTAGTCATAGGCAGCATTTCTCTTTCTCCAAACATGGTAAGTTGAGTTAATCCTACAGTAGTGTTGAGCGATTATTATCGACAAAGTTGAAATCAGCATGGTTTTTATGTTGATCGGATTTTTTCGATCACGCGATAATGTAGGTGAAAATCTGCGCATAATCTATTAATATCGCGCCATTTTCAGCGCCTCCTGTCATTTTGGCGGCCAGCAAATCAGCTTACAGAATAGAGCAGGGTGAGCTGGGTGTGCGACGTCATGACGGGGATGTGTATGGTTGTGATTGGCTGGAAAAATCACATGACCTCATTTTAAATAGAACAGCCCTTCCTGTACAGCCTCAGTGTGTCTGTGTATCATAAGAGCAGGACATGTGCTCGGTCTCTCTCAACACAGTTCAGCGAAACTGTTCTATTTGTTCACACAGACAACTATGCTTTTAGCTATGAACATTAGAACTTAGTTAGATTAGAGATTTTCAGTTTTTAGTTACTTAGGCTGAGAATTTTAAAGGAGCATCTAGCGCTGTACAGCCGCGGGGAGGGGCGGGGGGCTGCGGGCGAACACAGACAGACAGGCTGGCAGGCAGGCTTTTGAAAGGAGAGTGGATATTGTGCAGCCCAGACTGTGATTTGACCCTGCTTTGCAATGGGTTTTGATTAACAGTTTTTGGCCAGTTTTTGGTGAAATATTACTTGTATGTTGTGCAGCCTGTTCTTATATTAGGATATAGATCTTTTCTAGTAAATGCAGGTGTATTTGATAGGTGCAAAACTAAACTTTTATTATCCGTATACATTTCAAATAGGTGTTTTTTTTTTTACTTTGGTGCGGCCCAGTTTTGTTCATAGAGCCACCTTGCACTTAAATTTGAATACAGCAATTTTGTAGTCACCGCAGGTGTATTGATAGGTGCAAAAACCACGTTTTATTATCCGTACACAATTTAATTACGTGTTTTTTACTTTGGCGCAGTCCAGCTTTGTTCATAGAGCCACCTTGCACTTAAATTTGAATACAGCAATTTTGTAGTCACTGCAGGTGTATTGATAGGTGCAAAAACCACGTTCTATTATCTGTACACAATTTAATTACGTTTTTTTTCACTTTGGCGCAGTCCAGCTTTGTTCATAGAGCCACCTTGCACTTAAATTTGAATACAGCAATTTTGTAGTCACCGCAGGTGTATTGATAGGTGCAAAAAAACGCCTTTTATTATCCGTACACAATTTAATTACATGTTTTTCACTTTGGCGCAGTCCAGCTTTGTTCATAGAGCCACCTTGCACTTAAATTTGAATACAGCAATTTTGTAGTCACCGCAGGTGTATTGATAGGTGCAAAAAACGCCTTTTATTATCCGTACACAATTTAATTACATGTTTTTCACTTTGGCGCAGTCCAGCTTTGTTCATAGAGCCACCTTGCACTTAAATTTGAATACAGCAATTTTGTAGTCACCGTAGGTGTATTGATAGGTGCAAAAAACACGTTTTTTTATCCGTACACACTTTAGTTACGTGTTTTTCACTTTGGCGAAGTACAGCTTTGTTCATAGAGCCACCTTGCAATTAAATTTGAATAAAGAAATTTTGTAGTCACCGCAAGTGTATAGATAGTTGCAAAAACCCAGTTTTATTATCCGTACACAATTTAATTACTTTTTTTTCCCTTTGGCGCAGTCCAGCTTTGTTCATAGAGCCACCTTGCACTTAAATTTGAAAACAGCAATTTTGTAGTCACCGCAGGTGTAATTGATAGGTGCAAAAACCATGTTTTATTATCCGTACACAATTTAATTACGTGTTTTTTCACTTTGGCGCAGTCCAGCTTTGTTCATAGAGCCACCTTGCACTTAAATTTGAATACAGCAATTTTGTAGTCACCGCAGGTGTATTGATAGGTGCAAAAGCCACCGTTTGTTTTCTGAATAGTTTTTAAATAGCTGTATTGCACATGGTGCGGCCCTAGTTTTTTCAAATAGCCACAATGTACGACAATTCTCTATGTACGAAAATTTTCTAGCAACTGTTCTCATTTGTCATTGCTGCAAAAAATACAATTTCTCATGCGTGTAACTTCTGAATAGTTTTATTGGGCTCGTTAAATCTCAGTTTGGCGCAGATAGCGCACTTGTATGATATTTTGTTGAAAACTATCAATTCCTATCCTACTGGGCAGGTGTAAATCCCTGGGACTGAAGGAAGAACACTGTTGATTTTGTCTTACGGTTCTTCCACCAGCCCGCATTTCACAGTATTTCGCAAGAAACGTTTCAGTTTCTAATCCTAGTTGGCTGTAGGAAATTAGAGGGATTTAAGAATAGCTGTGATTTGCCGTCTTTTAATAAGAGACTTTCCAAAACTCTTCCATACCTTCTCAAATTTTTATCTTTCTGAACATGGAGCGAAATGCAGGTGGTAAGCGAGCAAAGAGGGGGGTAGGACATGGAGGTAGAGGTACGAGAGAAGGTGCTCCTTCCAGTGCTGGCGACAACACACAAGCCAGTGGATCGTCGGTTGCAGGACCGTCAGGCCTGTCATCGCTGAGTCAGGGCCCTGTGAATCTCAGTAACGAACAGCGTCGCCAATCTGTTCTTCAGTGGTTAATGCAACCTGCATCCAGCAGTCTTACCTCCTCGTCCTCCCAGTCACGGCCACAAATGTCGTCATCAGCATCCGTCCAACATGAAGCGAAGGCAGCCCAAATGTCAACTCGTGTACCCACCACTGTGGATAATCCATTTTCTGAAGACCTCTTTGATGACAAAATGCGGTTGGGGTCAGAAGGCATGTTAAAAGATCAAGAGGTCAAAGAGGATGATTTTGTCTGTGCTTGTAGCCCGCAGTTCCTGGATGCAGAATGTCAGGACGACCAAGTAACCTGTGTTGATGATGATGATGACGACATTGTGGATCCAATGTGGTCTTTTCAGCAGAATTTGCTTGCGAGCGCTGATATGATTCCGCCAGCCACGGTCAGCGGAAACCCCGCTCCTCGCTTATTGCCGTCAAAAAGGTCCAGGATCTCTCAAGCCTGGGCCTTCTTTGAGCAAGCGTCTGATTCACCCAGCGATGTCATATGCCGCCTTTTCCTTAAACGCATCAGTAGAGGCAAGAATCTTAGGTGTTTAACCACCACCAACATGTCTAGTCACATGCAGCGAATGCATCAGCTGAAATGGAGGCAATACTTGGCCAAAAAAGGCAACACTGATGCCGAGCTTCCAACCACTTTCACACACTCTGTCTCCACCTCTTCCTCCTCCGCCACCACCAAGCGTTCCTCAGCTGTCCATGTCTCAGAGTCATAATCAGGGATCAGTCTCTGCTTCAGCCTCCACCGTCGCCCGAGTACCACCAGCACCACCAGAGACCCATCCTACACCTTCTCCTTCCACCAGTTTGACGACCTGCACACCGTACAGTGGCCAGTCTAGCAGCCAGCCTTCTGTCTTCCAGGTTTGGGAGCAGAAGAAACACTTTAACCCAAACCATCCCAAAGCCAAAAGCCTGAATGTCGGCATTGCCAGGCTTTTGGCCTTGGAAATGTTGCCTTTCCGTCTGGTGGACACAGATGAGTTCTGCCACGTCATGGCCCTTGCCTGCCCCCAATACCAGATGCCGAGCAGGCATTTCTTTACCAGAAAAGTCGTCCCTGCCCTGGCCAGCCACGTGTCTTCTAAAATTTCAAGCGCGTTGACTTCATCTGTGTCCGGAAAAGTCCCTCTGACCACCGACACAAGGACTAGTAAGCACGGCCAAGGCCGCTATATCTCTCTGACGGCTCACTGGGTGAGCTGGGTGGATGTCTATGGTGGTGACGGGGGCTCTCAGGCACGGCGCACGCTCTTCAAAACCGCAGGGATGGTGCAGGGCTCTTTCCCCCAAGTTCCTCTGGTGGCATCACGTGCCCAGAGAAACCAGGCCGTGTTGAAATTAATCTGTCGTGGAGACCGTCAACACACAGGTCAGGAGCTGTGGACGGCTCTCCGCAACGAGACCGAGCGCTTGCTGGGTGACAAGAACCTTGTGCCAGGTAAAGTGGTGTGCGATAACGGTCGAAATCTGCTGGCCGCCCTTAAGATCGGTAGGCTGGTGCACATCCCTTGCCTGGCACATGTCATGAACCTTGTTGTCCAGAAATTTCTAAAGTGCTACCTGGGTCTGGACTGCCTGCTGAGGAAGGCTCGAGGTCTGAGTTCGCACCGTTCGCACCCTGCTTCGTCCCGCCTAGCTGCGTTGCAGCGTCAGCTCGGCCTCCCCGTCAACTTTCTCATTGTTGACGTGGCAACACGCTGGAATTCCACCCTCCACATGCTCCAGCGATTGTGACACATGGCCTGACAAGCAGCGGTGCGGACCTCGGGGTGTTGAGCCACAGAGAGTGGAGGCAGGTGAAAGAGCTCTGCACCATCCTTGCCAGTTTTGAAGAAGCCACCAAAATGGTCAGTGCGGACAATGCCCTTGTCAGCATGACCATTGTGGTGATCTTAGTTCTGGAACGATCGTTGGACACTCTGAAAGATCAGGTCCCGCCAGCAACGGAGGAGGAGACGGACACAGATGTGGACACGGAGCCTTTCTCTCCATCGAATCCATAAGGCCCGACAGTTTCACAATTTTATCGGTCTTCATTAGGCAGTGGTTCGGGGTCCAGGGCTAGTGCAAGGTGGCGCATTAGCTCTCACGGGGCATCATCTGAGGCAAGTCAGGGCTGTGTTGAAGCTGTGCCGGAGGAAGCGGAGGAGGAGGAGGAGGAGGTATTCCTGGACACCGACGTTACCGACGTCCCTGCCATTGGAAAGAGGTTGGCACGACTTTGAGGCGGAGAGGAAGATGAGGAAGATCAGTTTAGCTAGTGCCCCTCGACCCAGAGGCTTGGGAAATCAAGGCTCCATCTCTCACATGAGTGCTTGTATGCTCCATTTCCTCCAACATGATCCTCGCATTAAGGCCATCAAAATGAACAACAGTTACTGGGTGGTCACCCTTCTGGATCCCCAGTACAAAACCAAACTCAGCACTTTCCTTCCACCCACCCAAATAGAGAGTAAAATGCAGGATATGGAGACCTTGCTGATTGATCAACTGGAGACATCTGTTTCGTCTGCTTCACGTTCTTCAAATGTCACGGTGGAACAATGTCAGCGACGTGACAGCAGTAGAGTGCCAAGTAGCCGTAGCGGCAGCAGCAGGCAAGGTGGCAGAAGCCTAATGGGTGACCTCTGGCAATCTTTATTTACCACCTCACCAACGCATGTAATGCAGGGCACACATACAACACACAGAGACCAGCTTAAGATCATGGTGCACGACTATCTGCGTCTCAACACCGATGTTTTTGGATGTGTTCCGGACCCAATTGACTTCTGGGTATCCAAAATGGATGAATGGCCCGAGCTTGCTGGCCACGCCATAGAGGTGTTGTCCTGCCCAGCAGCCAGCATCATATCTGAGCGGACCTTCAGCACAGCTGGAGGAGACATTACAGACAAACGCGTCCGGCTTTCCACAGATAATGTGGATCGTTTGACTTTCATCAAGATGAATCAGGCATGGATCACTGATGATGTTGTGGCCCCAATTGCCGAGGTCACCGATTAGTACCGGCCTATATCACATTCCTCTTGAAACAGAAATGTTCCTCTTTAAAACTTTTTTTTAAATTTATCATTTCTTGCTGCATTTTTTATTCTCAGTTCCCAAAAGTTAATTTTGCTGGTTTTTCGTTGAGAAGACTGTAAAAGACACCCAGGTTTCATGACAAAACCGTATTCGATTTACTCACTTCATCTTTAGAATTTTTCACATTGTCAATGGTTTTGGAGTCATGGTGCTGTGAGATACAGCTATAATCATGGTCCATTGGAACAGAAATGTGGCTTTTAAGTGGCATTTCTCCCTCACAATTTTTAACATGGCTGAGAAGTCATTTTTATAATTTTTGGGGTCATGGTGCTGTGAGATACAAGCTATAATCATGGTCCTTTGGAACAGAAATGTGCTTTAAGTGGCATTTCTCCCTCACAATTTTTAACAGTGGCTGAGAAGTCCTTTTTATAATTTTTTGGGGTCATGGTGCTGTGAGATACAACTATAATCATTGTCCTTTGTAACAGAAATGTGGCTTCTAAGTGGCATTTCTCCCTCACAATTTTTAACAGTGGCTGAGAAGTCATTTTTATAAATTTTTTGGGTCATGCTGCTTTGAAATGCAGAAGTACTACTGGTCCTATTCTAAAAAATGTTGTTTCAAACAGACATTTTTTCTTCACAATTGTCAAAAGTGGCTCAAGGGTCATGTTTTGAATTTTTGGGGGCATTTTGCTGTGAAATGCAGCTATACTACAGGTCCTATTATAAAAAAATGTTGTTTCTAACAGAAATTTGTTCTTCACAATTGTCAGGTTTTGAATTTTTGGGGGCATGTTGCTGTGAAATGCAGCTATACTACAGGTCCTGTTCTAAAAAATGTGGTTTCTAACAGACATTTGTTCTTCACAATTGTCAAAAGTGGCTCAAGGATCATATTTTTAATTTTTGGGGGCATTTTGCTGTGAATTGCAGCTATACTACAGGTCCTATTATAAAAAAAATGTTGTTTCTAACAGACATTTGTTCTTCACAATTGTCAAATGTGGCTCAAGGGTCATGTTTTGAATTTTTGGGTGCATTTTGCTGTGAAATGCAGCTTGACTACAGGTCCTATTATAAAAAATTTGGTTTCTAACATACATTTGTTCTTCACAATTGTCAAGAGTGGCTCAAGGGTGATGGTGCTGTCAGAAACAGGAATAGGTAGGACACTGTTAATAGGTAGGACACATGTTGCAATATGACTTGTTTTTGCAAGATCTTTAAAATAGCTAGCAATTCCTGTAGTGAGACAACCCATTTAATACAATTAAAAAAAAGAGAAACAAAGACGTGGTGGGATTCCATCCTATTTTAAAAATGTGTTTTCTGGAATTAAACTACTAAAAAACTTGCATGTACAAAATAGCTGATACAAATATTCCTCTGAATTGTACAAGGGAGGTACAGGAAGACTTGAACAGATGTAGGTTACCCAGGACAGGTATAGTCAATGTCCATTTCAACTAAAATGGTGGTTAAAAGACTCATTTTTCAGGCACTTTTTTAATCTGTGGGTCAGACAGGTTTAATGGTCATACTGCGGTCCAGTACAGGTATAGCCAATGTTCAGTTCAAGTAAAATGGTGGTTGAAAGACTCCTTTTTCCGGCACTTTTTAATCTGTGGGTCATGCAGGTTTGTGGCTCATGCTGCTACGCTACGTCTTAGGCAACACACTTAGGTTATAAAAGCCACAGAAAAAAAGTCACAGACCATTCACTATCCCTGTCTTGTACCAGTATCCAGTTTACTGTTGTGGATGTTAATTCCAGCTTCTCCAGCCCTGTTTGGGTGTAAGAATGAAGGTGTTGTTCCTCTCCCATAGACTTTAATGGTCATCGGCGATAATCTATTATCGACTATCGGAAATCGTCTTGATAATTGACAATATCGACTACCGACCCAATGACGATAGTCGACGTAATCGCTCATCACTAGTTAATACCAAAGAGCTCAATTATTGTATCATTTGACCACAGCACCTCCCAATCACCCAATCACGGTGGACTATAATACCCAGAAAGATTAACAAGATTAGGATTATTTAGTTTAGAGAAAAGACGGCTTCGGGGGGACATCATAAATATTTTTAAATACATCAAAGGTCAATAAAGGGATTTCTCCCAAGATTTATTTATACCCAGGACTATGTCTAAAACAAGGGGGCATTCTCTATGTCTTGAGGAACGAAAGTTTCTACATAAACATAGAAAGGGATTCTTTATTGTAAGAGCAGTGAGACTGTGGAACTCTCTGCCAGAGGAAGTTGTCATAGTGAATTCAATAACAGAGTTCAAAAATGGTTTGAATGCATTTCTGGAGTGTAATAATATAACAAGTTATAGTGTCTCGGATTCTGGAGAAGGGTCGTTGATCCAGGAATTTTTCCGATTGTCAGATTGGAGTCGGGAAGGAATTTTTTCCCTAAAATGAGGACAATTGGCTTCTACCTCATTGTTTTTTTTTGCCTTCCTCTGGATCAACACATTAGCACAACAGGCTGAACTGTATGGACGTCTTGTCTTTTTTCGGCCTTACAAACTATGTAACTATGTAACTCACCGAATCATCCAGGTTTTCATTGGAAAACTTCAGATGGGCCTTCTTGAGCAGGGGGACCTTGCGGGCACTGTAGGATTTTAAACCATTACAGCGTAATTTGCTACCAATGGTTTTCTTGCTGACTGTGGTCCCAGCTGCATTGAGATCATTAACAAGTTTCCCTCATGTAGTTGTAGGCTGCTCTCTCACCTTCGTCATGATCTAGGATACCCCACAATGTGAGATTTTGCATGGTGCCACAGATCGATGTCGATTGACAATCATTTTGTATTTCTTCCATTTTGTTACTATTGCACCAACAGTTGTCTCCTTGTCACCTTATGGTTTTGTAGCCCATTCCAGCTTTGTGCAGGTCTATGATCTTGTCCCTGACACTCTTAGAAAGCTTTGGTCTTGCCTATGTTGTAGACTCTTGCAGTGTGAGGCGCAATGGTGTTATGGGACTAAACAATAGGAATGATTTGTCGTCTTTTTTATAATTTTGTAATTGTTTTGGTTTTATTATAAATTGGTGGTAGTGATAGTTAAGTATTGATACTTTATTGTAATCTATGTTGCTTACACTGAGGTTATTTTTGTTGCCATTTTTAATGATCGTATTTGGCCAATAACAAAAGTTCATCTCAATACTTTTTTATATATCCTTTGTTGGCGATGACAGAGGTCAAACTTTTTCTGTAAGCCTTCACAAGGTTTGCACACACTGTTGCCAGTATATTGCCCATTCCTCCATGCAGATCTCCTCTAGAGCAGTGATGTTTTTGGGCTGTCACTGGGCATCATGGACTTTCAACTCCCTTTAAAGGTTTTCTATGGGGTTGAGATCTGGAGACTGGCTAGGCCACTCCAGGACCTTGAAATGCTTCTTACAAATCCACTCCTGCATTCCCCTTTCGGTGTGTTTGGGATCATTGTCATGCTGAAAGACTCAGCCACGTTTCATCTTCAATGCCCTTGCTGATGGAAGGAGATTTGCACTCAGAATCTCATGATACATGACCCCATTCATTCTTTCATGTAAACGGATCAGTCGTCCTGGTCTCTTTGCAGAGAAACAGCCCCAAATTATGATGTTGCCACCCCCATGCTTCACAGTCGGTATGGTGTTCTTTGGATGCAACTCAGCATTCTCTCTCTTCCAAACACGAGTTGTGTTTTTACCAAACAGTTCTCCTTTAGTTTCATCTGACCACATGACATTCTCCCAATACTCTTCTGGATCACCCAAATGCTCTCTAGCAAACTTCAGACATGGCTGGACATGAACTGGCTTAAGCAGGGGGACATGTCTGGCACTGCAGCATCTGAGTCCTTGGCGGACTGATGTTACTGATGGTAGCCGTTGTTACTTTGGTCCCAGCAATTTGCAGGTCATTCACTAGGTCCTCCCATGTGGTTCTGGGATTTTTGCTCACCATTCTTGTGATCATTTTGATCCCACTGATTGAGATCTTGCGTGGAGCCCAGATCGAATGAGATTATCAGTGGTCTTGTATGTCTTTCATTTTCTAATTATTGCTCCCGTAGTTGATTTCGTCACACCAAGCTGCTTACCTATTTCAGATTCAGTCTTTCCAGCCTGGTGCAGGGCTACAATTTTGTTTCTGGTGTCCTTCAACAGCTCTTTGGTCTTCACCATAGTGGAGTTTGGAGTGTGACTGTTTGAGGTTGTGGACAGGTGTCTTTTATGCTGATAACAAGCTCAAGCAGGTGCCATTACTACAGGTAATGAGAGGAGGACAGAGGAGCCTCTTAAAGAAGAAGTTACAGGTCTGTGAGGGCCAGAAATCTTACTTGTTTTAGGTAAACAACTGCTTATTTTCCATCATAACTTGCAAATACATTTTTTCCAAATCAGGAAATGTGATTTTTGTGATTTGTTTTCTCATTTTGTCTCTCATAGTTGAGGTCTACCTATGATGTCAATTACTGGTCTCTAATCTTTTTAATTGGGAGAATTGTATCTCCATCTCACCCTGCGTCTTACTCATGGTTTTGTAGCCCATTCCAGCTTTGTTCAGGACTATGATCTTGTCCCTGACATCCTTAGAAAGCTCTTGGTCTTGCACATGTTGTAGAAGTTAGAGTCTGACTGATTAATTGAGTCTGTGGACAGGAGTCTTTTATAAAGGTCACTATTTAAGACAGCTGCCTTTAACCCCTTAAGGACCTTGCGGTTTTTTTGCTGTCACGTTCGTTTTTCCCTCCTCGCCTTCCCAGAGCCATAACTTTTTTATTTTTCCACCTACGTAGACACATGAGGGCTTTTATTTTGCGGGACAAGATGTACTTTCTAATGATGTTATTCACTGTAATATAGAATATACTGGGAAACCGCAAAAAAATTCCAAGTGGGACAAATTGTGAAAAAAAAGTACTTTCGCCATGTTTGCGGGTTTTTTGCTTTTACAGTGTTTAATCTTCGATAAATATAATATGTTATCTGTATTCTACAGGTTGATATGCATTCACCAATGTTATGTTTTGGTATCGTAAAAAAATTCCAAACATTTTCTATCTTTGAAATTTGCGCCGTGGCGCCATTTTGTGAGACCAATACCTTTTTTGTACTAAAACCTACGGACGGCAGTGAGGGTGCATTTTTTGTGGGCTGAGCATACTTTTTATTGCTAGCAGTTTGGAATACATGCGACTTTTTTTTATCACTTTAATTCCAATTTTTATGCGATGTGAAACAACCAAAAAACGCAATTTTGGCATTTGGAATTTTTTTTTCTTCTACGGCGTTCAGTGCACAGGATAAATTATGTTATATTTTTATAGATCGGACTTTTTCGGACGTGGCAATACCAAATTTGTGTAACTTTTTTATTATTTTATTGTTTTATTTATAAAATGGGGAAAGAGGGGTAATTTGAACTTTTAATACTTTTTTGTGCTTCAAAACTTTATTTTTTTTACTTTAACATTGAGTCCACCTAGGGTGGACTCAATGCATTAGGCTGTACCGAGATGGCGGTTTCCCCACTTCCTGCCTGGGGCTGGAAGTTGGGCAAACGAAACCATAGCAGCGATGAAGGCCTTCACTAGGCTTCCCGCTGCCATGTCCAGGCATCGGATACGTTACGCTGTGGGGACTACGATCAGAATGAAGAGCAGTGCGCGGCACCGTTTTTCATTCATTTAGATGCTGCTGCCATCTTTTCCGCGGCGTCTAATGGGTTAAACAGCGCGGGTGTACAGCGCGGCCCCCCCGCGCTGTAACCACTGAATGATAGCTGCAATCAGCCACTAATTCCCGGCGGCTGTGTGACTGGGTCACGGAGCGATCCCGCCACAAAGCCCCTTAGCGACACTTGGACGTACTCATACATCCAGGGTCGTTAAGGGGTTAATGTAGGTAACAAGTTGCTAAGGAGCGGCTAACTGGTCTGTAGGAGCCAGAACTCTTAATGGTTGGTAGGATATGAAATACTTATTTCTCTCAGCAAAATGCAAATAAATTTATATAATTTATACAATGTGATTTTATTTATTTAATTTTGGATATTCTATCTCTCAATGTTAAAATTAACCTACCCTTATCATTATAGACTCAGGCCACTTGTATGAAAACTGTCTAGGTCCAAAATGCACTTTATTGCCCATAGCAACCAATCAGCAAAACCCTTTCATTTCATATAGGGCTCTGGAAAAATGAGAGGGGCGCTCTGATTGGTTGATATGGACAACAAAGTGAGTTTTAGACCTAGTCAGTTTTCATACATGTGGCCCTTCATGTGTTTGTCAGTGGGCAAACTTACACCATCAGGGATCAAATAATTATTTCCTTCAGCTTATATACCTTTTTGAGATTGTATTTTAGTATGTGTCTTTATGTATATTTTTTAATATTATCATAATAAAGGATATGAATTATTAATTATTGTTTCCTCATGATTGTATTGGCTAAAATGGATTGTTGAGTTAATCTGAGGTTGGTTCTATATCATTACGCCATCCATCATAATGATAATTTTGGCAGGACTTTTTTTCAGTTTTTTGCAATCGATTACAACAGTACCAGAACAGCACCTCAATATCCATGCAAATTTGAATAAAATTTGAAATTGTAGAACTTCAATACTATAGAAGGGTGTAGCTTCTGGCAGTCACATGGTTTAAATTAACCAATTATGATTTTCAAGGGTGCTTCTAGGGTGGTTATAGATTGATTTAAAAAATAAAATGAAATAAAAACGCACCAAAAATGCATCAAAAAAGCTCCATACTCTTCAAAATAAGGCTTTTTTCAGAAGATGATTTTGAAGAGTAAATTTCCTCTTCAAAATATGTTGTGTGAACATACCCTTACAAATAAATCGGACTCCTTTAACGGTAAAGCCCTTTTGAGAAGTAGCATAGGTAATAACTTACATAATCAATACCTATTGTCTAATATTTTTGTATTTGTACAAACATCCAAAGTAAAGAGTATATTATTAGAATCTCATATGAGTTTTTCTATTGCCCTGGAACTCTGAGATGTCACACTTGAAAGAAAAGACCAAGGTTGTTAATACAGGAAATGATTGGACAACTGAGGGGATTAGGAAGGATTTATGGACTTTTGGTAAATGATAAAGGGAACAGATGGGTAGTCAATAGTAATAATATGCTGATGAGTTTATAGTGTGGACAAAATAAAAAAAAACTGTATTATATGTTTTCAGGTTTCCATTTTCTAATACACTTTTTGGGACAAAATTAGGAAGAGAGAAACAGTTTTCTTTATATCAAGATGCAGTACATCATACTTATTTTTGTTGCTTTCTGGATATATTTGCATAAAGGAAAACATTTTAGGCTCAGTATGAAATTTAAAATGGCTTTTTTCATTTGTTGCATACCAGAGATTGCTCTGAATAAAACAAGAACACTATCCCCTATCAAACAGAAATAGTGAAAGGAATCCAAGTGTATGGTAAAATGCTTTGAGGAAGACATATCGGATGATTTATTCATAATATGTTAGATCCTCGTATACATTGCTGCAACCTCCTGCTGCTTTGCAGATAAAAGATATATTATTTTTTTGCCTGCTTGAAGGATGAAAGGAAGATATGACATTAGTCATCATCTGTGTATCACAGAACTTTGTGCACAGGTAAAGCTGTACATCCATTTTCTGATGCTCATTTTCTTTGAGGCTTTTGTTGTATTCAGTTGTTGTCTAAAGCAGTGAAACAAGTGAAACTTAGTCCATTCACATTACCTGTGTCCTGTAATGGAAATATCAAGGGCTGTACAAATGCATGAAAAGACAATAGCAGGGCAGTGAAGAAAATAAATAAAATGGTGCCACTGATGGGGTATGACAGTGGATTTCTGGACAAAGATAAAGCTACAAATTTGTCGACACACCCAAGAGCACAAAAACTGTTATTGTATGTTCACACGGCGTGTTGGATCCGATTTTGAATCCGTTTTTAGATGCGTGTTTGGATTCGTATTTCAGACCCTAAATGGACCCAAACACGCATCTAACAATGTGCAGTTTGATTGACATTGCTTTCAATGAAAAACATGCATCAGTGTTCAGACGAATGATCGCCGATGTGTGTTTACTTGCATCTTTGTGATGCAGCTTTCAGATCCGTTCAAAGAATTGTCATGTTAATTCTTGATCTGTTTGATGCAGAAGACGCCCTTTTTAAAACTATAGGATGCGATCCTGCTGCAGCCAAAATGCATCCAAACACGCACCTGCATGTTGGATACGTTTTGGATGCGATTTACACAGCGCTTTTGAATGCGTTTTTTTGGATCCAAAACGTATCTGAAAATGGATGCAACACGGCATTTTTGGATCCGTGTTGGATCCGATTATCGGATCCAAAAACGCTGCAGTAATTAGATCTAAAACAGATCCAACACATATCCAAACACGCAGCTGCGTGTTTGGATGCATGTTGGATGCAGCAGGATTGCACCCTATAGTTTATAATAGAGCTCCTGCTGCGTCTTTCGGAACCAAGAATTGACATGTCAATTCTTGGAATGGATCCGAAAGACGGACCTGGAAGACGCAATGAGACACGCATCGGCGAACACTCGTGTGAACGCCAATGCGTGTTTCTAATAAAAAGCAATGTAAAATCACATTGCTATTTATTCGATACGTGTTTGAGTCCATTTAGGGTCCAACAGATGGATCCAAACATGTATCTAAAAGCGTATGATACATGGAGTAAAAAATGCTGTGTGAACATACCGTAACAGTCAAAAAAGGTTTTAGTATTCTAGAAGGCTAGTAACAAGGTATGTTGAAGCTATAAACATGGCCTGGATAGTTTTAGTTTTCCCAGAACTAAAAAAGCCGATGAATAGAACTTTGTTTGTTTTTTTTAATCAAGGAAGGATAACTTTGGAATTTGATTTAACAGATTATTTTAATTTAGGAGGAAATAGTCCATTAGTTGATTTTTTTTTCGGGGAGACTGGGTAAGGTTCAAATTTATTTCAGTTTAGAATCAGGGGTGTAACTTGAAGCTTCTGAACCTGAATAGAAAATCGGTAACAGGGACCTTTTGCTCAAGCCCCGAGGATTCAGAACCCACGTTTCACTCCTACCTCTGCACCCGAGATAGTTACGATTCTAGGTTAAGGGAAGTGGAGTAGCTTTGTTCTTTGATAAGTACTTTTATGTAGTATGACTTTAGCCTCTAGAAAGCAACTCTTTATAATAGAGCACTCCTTTAATTATTTAATCACACAATCTTTTCAAAGCACTCTATCAATCTATTACTTAAAGGGGTTTTCTAGGTTTTGGCTACTGCTTATAGGTTAAAATAACAAATATGCACATATACACCTTTTAAATCCCCTGCAACTTTAGCACCAACCTCTGCCAGTCTCTGGTTGTAATGTTACAGCGATACCCTTACGAGCTGAGTTTATTGAAGCGGAAGTTCACACAGTGTTTTTGGATACGTTTTTAGATGTTTGTTTTGAGTCCGTGTTTCAGACCCTAATTGGACACAAAGACACATCTAACAATGTGCAGTGAGATTTACATTGCTTTTAATGTTAAACACGTATCTGGGCTCAGATGAGTGATCACCGATGCATGTTTTACATGTGTCTTTGTGATGCGTGCTTCGCATCGTGGTTTACATGAGCCAGATGTGTCACTTAGTAGCTAGAAAGCACTAAATCTATGCCCTGCAGTAGAATAGGTTCATAGACTCAGGCGCATTCTACGCTACCAATGCAAAATGGGTCTCGAAAATCATACACTTGGGGCGACATGTATGAAGGGGCTTTACGCCAGTTTTCTGGCGTACAATGCGCCTCCCAGCCCGAATCCCGCTGTCGGACGCAGCGTTCGGCACTTTCGGCTGCGGCTCGCATGAAGGGGCGGGCAGTGGGCGGGCAGTGGGCGCGGTGGGGCGCGGTGTAGGCGTTCCGGGGCGGGATGCGGCGCGCTCATATAGTCCGAGGCATGTACCATCGCGGCTCGCCAAATCGCGGCGTTCGGCAGCTCCGACAAGCAGACCTGGTTTTTTTTGGTCTAAATCCTCCGGCCGAGGCGAAGTGAAGCAGGATCGGAACATGCGAGGAAGCGGATCGAAGATCGCGACAGAAGTCTCGGCGCTCCTCTCCGTGCAGCAGGAGTGTGATTCCCGAAAAAAATCGCCTTTATAAAGGCGGAAAACAGTGTCAGAAAAGAGCTGAATGTACAAAATACACATAATAAAAAAAAAAAACATTTTCCCAAACTCTAGAACGGCACAATATCAAGAAATATGATATTGGAAATTGCCGGGAAATACAGTAATTCAAATTCTGAAACCTATTCTCATTGGTCGGCATAAACCAGCCAATCAGAATAGGAGCGACAAAGTCCCATTCTATCCTATGGAGGAGTTTAGACCAATCAGAATCCACGGCGGGATAATTCAAAATACAGTAAAAAGACAGAAAAGAGCTGATTGGCTGAGCTAGCGGGAGCTTGGCTATCCCAGCCAATCAGAGTGCGAGCTACTTCTCCCATTAGAGCCTATGGAGAGATGGGCGCACTGAAATCTCGGCGCCGTGCGGCATGAAGTATTAATAAAAAAAAATATTTTTATTAAGTGTAATACATGATCAGATAAAGAGCAGAACAATTGTATAAAAATAAAGCAGTTAAAAACCCGAACAACGCGTTTGTCGCCGAGACCGGCGCTACATAGGGAATTGCCATAGAGAGAATTGCCGGGAAATACAGTAATTCAAATTGTTTAAGCTATTCTCATTGGTCGGCATAAACCAGCCAATCAGAATAGGAGCGACAATGTCCCATTCTATCCTATGGAGGAGAATTGACCAATCAGAATAGGAGCGACAAAGCCCCATTCTAGCCTATGGAGAAAAATGGACCAATCATATTCAAAGGCGGGACAGTTCAAAATACAGTAAAAAGGCAGAAATGAGCTGATTGGTTGAAGCAGCGGGGGCTCGTCCAGCTTAGCCAATCAGAGCGCGAGCTACTTTCTCATAGAGTTCTATGGGGAAAAGAAAATCTGGGGCGCTCTGTGATTGGCTAATTTCAAAGAGCCGCCGTAATTTGGACCAATGGGAGAGCGAGCGACGCTCCTATGGGTTTTGTAATGCAATCTGAAATCAAACTGTATATGGCCGAAATCACATTATAACACTACACAAGTTGTCACGATGTGTATATAAAAGGAATCCTAATATGTGGCTAACGAAAAAAAATATTAATTCCCTAAAATCATGTTTTTTTCTTT
>JAODAL010064269.1:0-18813 GCA_025379985.1 Phyllomedusa bahiana
AAAAGAAAAATAACTCCCTAACCAGCCGACTGAGAATGAGATTTATGGTAGATTCTGTATTGTTATAATTATTTTATATTATGTAATTTAATATTCATTTTAGAGGAGATAACGTTACACATCTTGGATATTATATAATTGTATATACATTTCAAATTATAGAATTTTATATTAATTAATTTTATACAGTTTGATAATTATCATAAATTAGCTTTATTACTTTAGTGGTGTTAGTTGAGAAATAATTTATAGGCAATTTCAGTCTACGACAACTTTGGCTTCAGTCAGATCCCTTTTAACTTGGTCTTGGTATTGGTCCTGACAGTTTTGCACCTAGTTTTGGCATTACACATTTATAAAAGTGTCTAATCGCAAGATTCTGGAGTGACGTGCTCCCACATCATTGGAGCGTTCAAAGTGTTGTGTCTGGTGCAGAATGCACCAAGTTTAGGAGTATGTGTCACGTCAAGGGAGGTACAGTGATCCCTGACTGGAACCCAGCCCACTGTCCCTGCCTGCTTGACGTGCTGCCCTAGGAGGCAGACGGCAACTGGGCGACAGTCCCTGCCCTACGAGAGTGCTGGGGCCATCAGGAGGTAGAATAGTCAGACAGTCCGGGTCAAAACCAAATCAGGAACGCCATGCCACAAATCAGAACCAGAGAATAAACGTAAACAAGCCAAGGTCAAAACACGAACGGGTGCGAGGTACAAAAACGGAGAGCAAGACAGGGTCAGGAAACAAGCCGAGGTCAGGTACACGGGTGTGCAAATAACAAACAATATCACAAGAAACACAAGGCAGCCAGGAAATATCGCAGGCGCAGCACTCAGCTAGCAGGGAGTTTAAATGGGATTCCCGGATACCGCCCCTGTAGCTGATTGGAGCGGCCTCCGGGTCCTTCCATTGGCTGGTGCGACACGCCCCCTGTCCGGAGTGGCTGGACCTCTGTCACTCACAGAGCTGCCAGCAGAATGTGTATCAGGGTGGGGTCGCTGATCAGCTGCAGACTCTTGCTCCCTGCAAACTGAGCTCCACCCAGCCCTGATGGTAACCCCCCTTTTAGGTGGGGCCACCGGACCCTTCCCTGGTCTGGGTTTGTCCGGGTGAGAATCATGGAATTCCCTCACCAGGTGATCAGCATGGATGGATTTAGCCAGAACCCATGATCTCTCCTCAGGACCATACCCCTTCCAATGGACCAGGTACTGCAGTGACCTTTGGACCTTACCAGAATCCAAAATACGGGCGATTTCATATTCTAACTCCCCCTCTATGCAAACTGGAGGAAGAGGTCTAGAGGGTGGAGTCACAGGCTGAATATACCTCTTAAGAAGTGCACGATGGAACACGTTACGTATACAGAGAGACGAGGGTAATTTCAGCCGATATGTCACCGGGTTAACCACCTCCTCAACCACATATGGACCTACAAATCACGGCACGAGTTTACCAGAGGGAACTTTCAATTGCAGATTTCGGGTGAATAACCATACTTTATCCCCAACCGCAAACCCTCTAGAACAAAGATGCCATCCATCAGAATTTTTCTTCTGGATGTTCTGGGTATGAACCAAGTTCTTCTGACTGTGCACAGATCTTTAATGATAACATCCACCCTGTTGTGATCAGACATAGCCCTGGAAAATGACGCATGCCTTGGGTGAAAACCATGATTACAGTAAAATGTGAGGGTTCCCAATAGCACTATCCTGATTGTTAATGGCAAATTCAACCAACGGTAAGTATTTTAGCCAGTCTACCTGCTGAACAGATACATAACAACGGAGTTTTTGTGTTACCATTTGATTTACCATCTCTGTCTGCCCATTAGTCTCTGGGTGGAAGGCAGAGGAGCAGGACAGGGTGATCCCCAGAGCCTTGCAAAGGGCTCTCCAAAATCGAGAAACGAACTGAACCCCTCTGTCCGAAACTATATTCTCTGGTAAACCATGAAGTTTGACAATGTGTTTGACAAAGAGTTCAGCAACGTTTTTGGACGACGGTAACCCCCTTCAAGGACCAAGTTGGCCAATTTTGCTGAAACCATCCCCTCCCACCCAAATAAAATGTTTTGCCCTCCGAAGGAGAAAGGTCCATCATAAAATCCATGGAGATATGGGTCCATGGATGTTCAGGTATAGGTAGAAGGCATAGTTCACCAGGAGGACGCAGCGCAGACTTCACCAGATGCCACGTAGGCCTCAACATCACAAGTAGAGATGGGCGAATTGATTCTAACGAAGTGGAATTCGTTTAGAATTTCAGGAAAACTTCGGTTCGGACCGAAGTCGAACTTTGGGGTACTTCGGGTGAACGAAGTGTGCTTTTGATTGATAAATTGGCTGCGAGCACATGGCGCTACATGGGGGAAGCACTCTGGGAGGAAGAAGGGCATAGCCTGAAAGACATGTGCAGAGATGAAGCCAATCAGAGACCGGCGGGATTCTGTGACGTCACCGCACTATTAAGACCGACGCGCCGCGGGAGCTCACAATCCTCTCACTGTACTGTAGGGAAGGTGCTGCTGCGGGGGATAGCGCTTTCTGAAGGACTGATTTTTATACAGCGATTTCTGTGGGGTGTCTCAGCTTGTCTCAGAGACGTTCTCTGAATGTTCTTTTTTTCTGATTTTTTGGGGTATTGGATCTGAAATCCAGTGTGCGTCCACTGCAGCTGCATATACATTCAATATCCAAGTGGGTTTTAAGCCCCGTTCCTGTTGTATTCATTTAAAGAAATCAGCGTTTTTACAATACAATTAAACACTTCATTTTTGCTGTCTGAATTCTATCTGCGCAATTTACATCCCAGGGGTTAATTAAGGCGTTGTTTGATGGTGTGCTGACAAAAATTAAACCGTCTTTTTCAACGCCAAATATATATATATTTTTTTGGTAGCCTAATTCCACAAGCAAAGGCTAATTACAACTGTTATCTTCTTGTTGTATGGCGTAGAAAACACGCAATTGTAACACGCTACTAGTTTGTGCGCTCAATTCTTTGGCGCCTTTCTACATCCAGGGGGTTATTAATAAGCGTTGTTTTGCTGGGTAGTGCTGACAAAAATAACACGTGTTCTTTTTCAACGCCAATTATATATATGTTTTTTGGCTAGCCTTAATCACAATAGCAAAAGGATCATTACAACTGTATCTCTTGTTTGTGTGGCGAGTAGAGAAATACACGCAATTGTAACACGCTACAAAGCTTCTAGTTTGGTGCGGCTCAATTCTTTGGCGCAATTTACATCCAGGGGTTATTAAGCGTTGTTTTGCTGGTGTGCTGACAAAATACACCGTCTTTTTTAACGCCAAATATATATATTTTTTTTTTGGTAAGCCTTAATTCAACAAGCAAAGGTAATTTACAACTGTATCTCTTGTTGTGTGGCGTAGAAAACACGCAATTGTAACACGCTACTAGTTTGTGGGCTCAATTCTTTGGAGCAATTTACATTCCAGTAAGATCGGGTTATAATTAAGCGTTGTTTGCTGGGAGGTGCAGACAAAAATAAAACCGTCTTTTTCCATACGCCAACCATAAATATATATATTTTATGTTGGTAGCCTAATCACAAGCAAAGGCTAATTACAACTGATATCTTTGTTGTGTGGATGGTGATGGCGATAGAAAACACCGCCAATTGTAACTCCAGCTACTAGTTTGTGCGCTCATTTCTTTGGCGCTATTTAACATCCAGGGGTAATTAGCGTTGTTTTGCTTGTGTCGCTGACAAAAAAATAAACCGTCTTTTTCAACGCCAAATATATCTAATTTTTTTTTGGTAGCTAATTCACAAGCAAAGGCTATTACATCTGTATCTACTTGTTGTGTGGCATAGAAAACGCGCAATTGTAAACACGCTCCTTGTTTGTGCGGCACATTTCTTTGCGCAATTTTACCTCCAGGTTAATTATGCGTTGTTTGCTGGTATGGCTGTGCTGACAAAAATAAAAACCGTCTTTTTCAACGCCACAAGTATATATAAATTTTTTTGGTAGCCTAATCACATGCAAAGGCTAATTACAACTGTATCTCTTGTTGTGTTGGCGTAGAAAACAAGCATTTGTAAACACGCTACAAAAGCTACTAGTTTGTGCGGCTCATTTTCTTTGGCGCAATTTACACTCCAGGGTATAATTAAGCATTGTTTTTGCTGGTTTTGGCTGACAAAAATAAACCGTCTTTTTCACGAACGCCTAATATTTATATATTTTTTTGGTAGCCTAAATTCCAAAGCAAAGGCTAATTACAAACCTTGGAATCTCTTGTTGTGTGGCGTAGAAAACACGCAATTGTACATCGCTAATAGTTTGTGCGGCTCATTTATTTGGAGCACATTTACATCAGGGGTTAATTAAGAGGTTGTTTTGCTGGTGTGCTGACAAAAAATAAATAGTACTTTTTCAACGCCTCAATATCATATATAATTTTTTTGGTAGCATAATTCTACAAGCAAAGGCTAATTTACAACTGTATCTCTTGTTGTGTGGCGTAGAAAACACGCAATGGTCATCAAGCTACAAAGCTTCTAGTTGTGCTGGCCTCAATTCTGTGCCAAATTTACATCCAGGGGTTATTAAGCGTGCTGTTTGCGGTTGTGTGACAAAATTAACCGTCTTTTCAACGCCAAATCATATATTTTTTTTTTGGTAGCCCTAATTCAACAAGCAAAGGACTAATTACAAACTGTATCTCTGTTGTGTGGCCGTAGAAAAACACGCAATTGTAACACGCTTACTAGTTTGTGCGGATCAATCTTGGCGAAGTTACATCCAGGGGTTAATTAGCGTTGTTTTGCTGGTGTGTGACAAAAATAAAAACCGTCTTTTTCAACGCCAAATATTTATATATTTTTTTGGTAGCTAATTCACAAGAAACAGGCTAATTACAACCTGTCTCTCTTGTTGTTGGGATTGTGGCGTAGAAAACACGCAATTGTAACACGCTACAAAGGCTAATAGTTTGTGCGGCTCATTTCTTTGTCGAAATTTACATCCTGGGGTTAATTATGCTTTGTTTTGCTGGTGTGCTGACAAAAATAACCTTCTTTTTCAAGGCCAAATTTATATTTTTTTTTTTGGTAGCATAATTCACAGCAAAGCTAATTTACAACTGTATCTCTTGTTGGTGGCGTAGAAACACGCAATTGTAACACCGCCTACTAGTTTGTGGCTCAATTCTTTGGCGCAATTTACATCCCCAGGGGTTAATTAAGCGTTGTTTTGTGGTGTGTGACAAAAAAGTAAAACCGTCTTTTTTTCAAACGCCAAATATTATATACATTTTTTTTGGTAGCCTATATTACAGCAAAGGCAAATTACCAACTGTATCTCTTCGTTGTGTGGCGTAGAACACACGCAATTGTAACACGCTACTAGTTTGAGCGGATCATATTCTTTGGCGCAATTTACATACAGGGGTTAATTAAGCGTTGTTTGCTGGTGTGGCTGACATAAAATAAACCGTCTTTTTCATTCGCCAAATATATATATATTTTTTTGGTAGCCTAATCACAAAGACAAAGGCTAATTACACACTGTATCTATTGTTGTTCTTGTGGCGTAGGTGTGAAAAACACGTCAATTATGTAACACGCTACAAAGCTACTAGTTTGTGCGCTAAATTCTTTGGCCGCAATTTACATACAGGGGTTAATTAAGCGTTGTTTTGCTGTGTGCTGACAAATTAAACCGTTTCTTTTCAACGCCAAATATTATATATTTTTTTGGTAGCCTAATTACACGCAAGGGCTAATTACAACTGTTATCTCTTGTTGTGTGGCGTAGAAAACACGCAAATTGTAACACGCTACTAGTTTGTGCGGCTCAATTCTTTGGCGCAATTTACATTCCAGGGGTTAATTAAGCGTTGTTTTGCAGTGTGCTGAACAAAAATAAAGCGTCTTTTTCAACGCAAATTATTTTATATTTTTTTTGGTAGACCTAATTCACAAGCAAAGGCCTATTTTACAAACTTGTATCTCTTGTTGTGTGGGCGTAGAAACACGCAATTGTAACACGCTACAAAAGCTACTAGTTTGTGGGGCTCAGATCTATTGCGGCTATTTACATCCCTAGGGGGTTAATTAAGCGTTGTTTTGCTGCTGTGCTTGACAAAAATAAAACGTCTTTTTCAACACCGAAATATATACATTTTTCTTTGTAGCATAATTCACAGCGAAGGTTAATTAAGCCGTTTGGGCTTTTCCATTTAGTTATAAACACACACGTGGCTTGTAAACGACACATAAAAGTAATTTTTTCCTGGCCATTTGTGGAGCTCAATTTATATTCCAAGGGTTACCAAGCTTGTTACTGGGTTCATTTGGAGTCAAAAACAGGGTGTATATTTTATCATATACAGATGCTTCATCAAACAGTGTTCTGTACATTTTAGAAAAACAGTATGTTCGTCAGAGAGGTGGCAGGGCTCTGCAACTGCGATGTGGCAGTGGCAAACAAAAAATTTCTGATACGGGCCCGGTCGCAGCACAGCAAGGGGACGTCGCAAGCTGGGGTCAACTCGGTGAGCACACAAACTGGCTTGTATCTTTTATAGCGGCCGTGCTGTTGTTCACAGCAACCAAAGGTTCTTGATTGGTCTTGACTAGGTCATCCTTCTTCCTCCAGACTGAACTATGGACAACCCCAGCCAAGAGTCGGTGGTAACCTCAGGACGCAACACTTAGTTGTCATGGCCCGGGAGCGGTGTGTAAGCGGCCTTTAACCTGTCCTCTGCCCGCATCTGTCCCATCAGTTCACCCTCAGCAGGCGACTCTTCTATGTCGGTCTGGCTCAGCGCCACTATATAGCGAGGATGAACCAATTGAGGAGGGCAGTCAGAGTACGTGGAAGTGCAAGAAATGGCGGCACAATATCCCAAGCTTCTTGCAGCTAGGCGGCAAAGTATAGATGTGGAGAGTGGCTGTGGTATGTGGTGTGGAGGTCAGCCCGTCGGCTTACCAAGACCGGGTGATGAGGACAGTAGTGACGATGAAACACAAATAGATGATGATGTAGCCGACCGCACTTGGGAGCAGGGTGAAGCAAGGCTTCATCATCTTCAGGAGAAGAGGGCGTTCAGCTGCGCGTCTTTAAGCTAGCGGCGCAGACAGCTAAGGTGGGTTGTGTGGCCGTGAGTCAAGCAGGGTAGCAGCAGTTGAGAAGGTAGGGAAGCCAAGCGGCCTCGGGGGTAGAAAACCCGCTTCGCAGGACCAAGACAGTAGCGGCACAGGGGTCTCCAGCGATATATGGCAGCGGCGGGGGCAGTAGTCACTCAGGTTGCGGAGCTGTTGGCGGTAAAATCAGCTAACTCGGCGGTGTTGTGGCAGTTTAGTTCTTTGCTAAGGACACCGGTGAGCGAGCGAATATGGGTTATGTAGAATATGTGGGCAGGAAGTGAAGGCGTGGGCAGGGAGCTAACGTTGGCACAACGGCCTGCGTCAACACATGCAGCGTCACCATTACGGTGGCCCCTGGGAGAAACGTGGCTCAGATGTGGTGGTCCATTCATGCCGCTGAGAAGGCAGCAGACGGCCAGTGGCACGCATGACATTTCAGACAGTTCAAGGTCCACCACCTCATGCAGAAGGAGCTGTTTCTCTTTGACATCCTCTCCGGTCCAGATTGACTCCTGCTCCTCAGCTACTCACTGGAGCACAGCATCGTTCAGAGAGGCGATTGTAAAGAGAACAACAGTATGGCGTCCAACCATCTAAGGTGCAGCAGCTGACCGTGCTCCTGTCCAAGTTGTTGGTACTGCAGTCCCTCCTTTCCAAATGGTGGACTCTGACACACATTACGAGAACTAATGGCTTGTGCCGAGCCGAGATGGACGAGTTCAAAGCCGTTAATTTCTTTTCCAAAAAGGCGAGTACCCGCACTTCCTAAATTTGTAGAAACAGAAAAGTGGGGTCACAGTCCTTGAGCTTATCGGTTTGTTCCCAAGGTACACGGCAAGCCATGCGGAAACGTGTGAGAGCTGTAACTCACGGATCAGGGCCAGGTATTTGTCTTTAGGGCCCACTGGGTGAATGTGCATATCATGGCCCAGGCAAACCGCAACAAACTTGGACAGGAGACGCCGCTTTCTCCTCCACGTTGTCAAACTGCGCTCCTGCGCCATGTCCGACTCCATTCTCCCTCCACCACCTCCACCATTCAGCCTCCACAAGTACTGCTCCATACATACCACATGTGTAGCGGACAGCGGTGTCACCAAGTTCTACACCTGGCTTGCCTCGAGCGAACGAACGTACACAGGGGTGCGGACTGCTCCGACGTCATGCAGCAGAAATCGATGTGTGGCTTTCTCCGGCGCCAACTGCAAATCGGAACCATGGTGCGGGACAATGGTGAGGAACATGGTGTCCCATGCTGCATCCGAGGACGGGATGTGGTCATGCGGGGGGCCCTGCAAGGCCGCATGTGTTCAATCTGGTTGTTAAAAAGGTTCTGAAGTCTTAGCCACCTTCAGAAGATTCTGAAAAATGTGCCAGGAAACTGTTGCAGTGACTTCATCCTATTCCTACAAAGCCAGGACACCCTCCTCAAGTTGCGCGGCAGAACAAGATTCCTCCAAACACACTCTGTTATGCGAAGTTTGCACCCGTTGGAATTCCAGCCTGCACATGTTGGGCCAACTGTATGAATCAGAGAAAGGCCGATTAACAGATTTTTTGATGTCCAGTGCGGACAGCAGTACTCCCCTGTGTAACTTTGTGTCATCCAGTGGCAGCTCATGGTGACACCTGCCGTTTGTTGACGGCCATTCGAGAAGGCCACGTTATTTGTCAGTCGCCAGCCAGGATACAGGAACAATTAACGTCATTCCACTGCTTCATGTCCTGGAAACAGATGCTGAAAAATTGGTCTGGGCAGGGGAATCTGAAGACGTGGCGACTACATCTCGCGTGCCCCACATGACGTCCGCTTATGGGGACTGAAATGGAGGAGGTGGAGGAGGACATGGAGCAGAAGCATTGTTGGATGAATATGAGTGTATTTTCTACCCAGGTGACAAAAGAGGAGAAGCAGGAGCTGCTGGAGGAGGTTGATGGAGATGATGAAGAGAGGAGACTGACCCGCAAGCACCGTCGGCAGTATACAGGTGGAGATGGAGGCAGGGAGCACCTGACTGAGTCACTTGTGCAGGATGGCCCGCAGACAGCATGTGATTTGCCTGGCTAGTGACAGCCGAATAGACCAGCATCCGGAAAGAGGGATGGACTTCTGGCTCTCCACCCTATTGGACCCTCGTACCGGTCAAAATGGGAGCCTTTTTCCCAGTATTGAGGGAGGAGGAAAAAATCAATACTATAGGGAAATCCTCCGTAGTCAGTTGGCCGCTGACCTATGTGCGGCATCGTCCCTTCTATGGACAGGTCTGACCGGGGGGTTATTCCCCAGCGCTCACGTACTACTGCGCCAGCTGTGGGGGAAGGTGGGGGGGTTGGTGAAGCAGTACCAGCTCCATCAGCAGCAACCTACAGCCCTGGAGTCACTGATTGAGCAGGCTTCCTGTCACCCGCCTTGTGAGGGAGGGCAGATCGCAGCAGCAGCGAGGACCTGGAGCAGACACTGAAACAACCAGTATACGGTGGTGGCCTACTTGGACAGCACTCAGCCACCCCTGTTAGAAGATCGCTGGACTACTGGGCAGCCAAACTGGATGTGTGCCGAATATTGCAGTGTTTGCAGTGAAAAAGCTGTCCTGCCCGGCCTGTAGTGTGGCATCACAGAGTGGGTGTCAGTGCGGGGGGCCAGGGGGCCATTGTTACCCCAAGGAGAAACCCGCTTGTCACGGGAAAAATGTCGGAAACGACTGACCTTTGTCAGTATGAATCAGTGGAGTGGATCGGGCAGGACTTCACACACACCAATGCCTTAGGCGTCAGACTACACCAGCCATGACGCCTCACCCAAACTGTGAGAAATGAGGTCTGGGTTAAACTACCTACTACCTCAGCCACTATTTCTGATGCGCCCACCCGCCCGATTGCCACACATCTGCTGGAAAGTTTCTCCATCTGCACCAACCATCTTTACCAGGACTGGTATTGCCACCACTCCACATCTGTCATTGTGCCCACTGTCTGACCCTCATGGCTAGCTGCTGTGGTGCTGCCATGACATCCACACTGTGTCATTGTGCCACTCTTGACCTCATGCTGTTGCTCCTGTGCGTCACAACTCCACTCTTGTCATTGGCCACTCTGTGGCCTACTCAGTTTTTGCCCACCTCACCCCACAGAATGTGAATTGTGCCACTGTCTGACTTCATGCTGCTGCTCGTGTGGCTCCTGCCGTGACCCTCCACCTCTGTGTCATTGTCACAACTCTGTGGCCCTTACTCCTGTTTTGGTCCCCTCCAGTAAAGTCATTTGTGCCACTAGTCTGACTCATGATGTGCTGTGGCTGCTGCGTGAACCTACACACTCTGGCATTGTGCCACTTGTGGCCTATTCCTGTTTTTCCCACTCCGAATGTCATTGTGCCACTGTCTGCCCTTTCATGCTGCTGCCGCCGTCACCCCCACTCTCTGTCATTGTGCCACTCAGTGGCCTACTACTGTTTTGCCACCTCAGAATGTCATTGTGCACTGTCTGACCTCATGCTGCTGCTCCCGTGACCTCACACTGTGTCATTGTGCCACTGTCTGACCTCATGCTGCTGCTGTGGCTGCTGCCGTGACCTAACACTCTGTCATTGTGCCACTCTGTGGCTATTCCTGTTTTTTCCACCTCCAGAATGTCTTTGTGCCACTGTCTGACTCATGCTGCTGCCGCCGTCACCCCACCTCTCTGTCATTGTGCCACTCAGTGGCCTACTACTTTTTTGCCACCTCCAGAATGTCATTGTCCCAACTGTCTCCCCTCATGCTGCTGCTGTGGTTGCTGCCTTTGCCCTCCACACTGTGTCATTGTGCCACTCTGTGGCTACTACTGTTTTGCCACTCCAGAATGTCATTGTGCCACTGCTGACCTCATGTTTGCTGCTTGTGGCTGCTGCCGAGACCTCCACACTGTTTTCATTGCCCCACTTTGGGGACCGATTCCTGTTTTTTGCCACCTCCAGAATGTCTTTGTGCTATGCATGACCTCTTGCTGCTGATGTGGCTGCTGCCGGGGACCCCCACACTGTGTCATTGTCCCACTCTGTGGCCTACTCTTTTTTTGCCCCCTCAAGAATGTCATTGTGCCACTGTCTGACCTCATGCTGCTGCCGCCGTCTACCTCCTCTCTTGTCATTGTGCCACCAGTGGTCTACTGTTTTGCCCCCTCACAGAATGTCATTGTGCCCACTGTCTGCCCTCTGCTGCTGCTGTCGTGACCTACACATGTGTCATTGTGCCACTTTCTGACCGCATGCTGCTGCTGTGGTGCTCCCATGCCCTACACACTGTGTCATTGTCCACTCTGTGGCCTATTCCGTTTTTGCACCTCCAGAATGTCATTGTCCCACTGTCAGACATCATGCAGCTGCTGTGGCGGCTGCTTTGACCTACACACTGTGTCATTGTGTACTGTATGACGTCATGCTGCTGCTGTGTCTGCCGTGTCCTACACACTGTGTCATTGTGCCACTGTCTGACCTCATGCTGCTGCTGTGGCTGCTGCTGTGGCCTACACACTCTGTCATTGTGCCACTGTCTGACCTCATGCTGCTGTGGCTGATGCCGTGACCTACACACTCTGTCTTTGTGCCACTGTCTGACCTCATGCTCTTCTGCCATAAACCTCCACACTGTGTATTGTGCCACTCTGTGGCCTATTCCTGTTTTTGCCACCACCAGAATGTCATTGTGCCACTTTTGACCTCATGTGCTGTGGTGCCGCCGTCACCTCCACACTCATTTAATGTTACCACCTGAGCTTTCAGTTTGTTTTTTTCCAGCTTTCTCGGGCATGAATTTTTTCAGGCAACTTTTCCCGCTTCAGTTTTTTGGTCAGTTTTGCCCTCTTAAGTCCCCAGGGAATTTTATAGTGAAGCGATTGTAAGAGCGGCGACAGTCATGTGGGGGCTTACTAAAACACAACATTGTATGAAGACCAAACCAAGCCCCCTTGCATATTTAAGTGGCACAAGTTCACAGCACCTGCAGACTCTGTGCACCCTGGAAATAGCTGTTTTTTAAGTGATTCGTGCCAAAGTAATTCGGAACGAAGTTATTTTTTGCCGAGAAATTCCGCGAAGTGAACGAAACGAATTCCGGGAAATTCGCCCATCTCTAATAACAGCACTAAGGTCAGGGATGAGGTGGGATGGCAGTGGGTCAAGACTACAGGTGGTGAGGTTCGAATTGGACAGTAAAGAGGAGAGCTTATCAGGAGTGACCCGAGGGAAGCAAGTTAGAGGGGAATAGTCATGAGCAGGTGCAGAGGGGGCTGTGGGGACACCGCAGGAATAGAGCTTGGCTGAGGGGACTGCAGGGTGAAACTTTGTCTGATGAGATTTATTTTATTATGGAAGTGAGTTGCAAAATCATCTGCTGAGAGGAGAGATGGGGGGAGGGGGTGCTGGTGGACGCAGGAGAGAGTTGAAGGTGTTAAAAAGTTGTCTGGGGTTGTGGGACAGGGAGGATATGAGAGTCGTGAAGGTCTTGTTTGGCTGAGGTGAGTGCGGATTTAAATGTGTGTAGTGATTCTTTATATGAGGTGAAGTCGTCGGTGGAGCGAGTTTCCTTCCAGCGGCGTTCGGCAGCTCTGGAAGCACGCCTCAGCTGTTTGGTGGAGGCTGTGTGCCAGGGTTGTCTGTTAATTTTGCGGGTTCTGTTGTGTGTGAGAGGGGCTAGGTGAAAAAAAAGGTAAAATTTCTACCTGAGGAGAGCACCATAAATGTGTTGGGAGACTTACAGGCCATGCAATGCTCACTGAGAAAATAAAATATATAAATAATCTCTGAGGAAGATAGACAAGTTTTTGTTATTCAAAACAAAACACTACAGACCACATGTATGAAATCTGCCTAGGTCTAAAACTCTTTGTGGCCCAAAGCAACCAATCAGAGCGCCCCTTTCATTTCATATAGTGCTCTGTAAAAATGAGAAGGACACTCTGGTTGCTATGGGCCACAAAGAGAGTTTTAGACCTAATTTTCATACATTTTCCCTTACTGACATATATAAAAGTTGCTGCACAGGTTTTCTGGTATGATTTGCACAAACTGTCGATTCCTCTGTCTGACATATTTTTAGCCAAGAACTGATGCACATCAACAATTTTTATACGGCAATTCTTAGGAGTCGTTTCGTACCACATTCATAAGATTAGACACATTCATGAATATGCCTTGATAGAATTTGGGGCACAAATCCATTTCAATTTCAAACTGGTGAGACAAATTGTGGCCCATGTATTGGTGCCTGTTTGGGTGTATGTTTTTGTCTCACAGTGGCACGTTTTTTTAAAGTGCTGTGAGACACTTTCATACTGATGAATGCTACACTAACCTACTGAGAAGAATGGCTGTCTAGTCTGCGCCAGTTTTCATACAGGTTGCCTAAATGGCTGTTGACAAACATTAATGCTAAGTCATGTATGTTTTGGTGTGTAGACTATTTCAGATGCCATTTTTACCATTTGTCTGATCTTGTGCCAGCTACCTGTGTTGGCATTTTAAACTATGAGCATTCTTTTATCCTGTCACTGATATACTCACATAGGGAATATACACTATGAAGATGTAATTTAGATCATGTCAACCATTGATTATATTTTTGTAAAACAACAATACAGAGGTCACATGCCATCTAGAATTATTGAATAGAACAAATATGTTTTGGTTTTTATTACCCATAGTCAATTTGTTTTCATAATACTACAACACAACAATTCTCTTTAAAACATTTCTTGCCCTGCACTTACAATATTTCCTCCTCCTAAAGAGGAAACTGTGTAACACACTTTTTACTTGCAAACTTAAAACAGGTGACTGCTTTAGTAAATCCTTCTCCCAATGTTGGACTCCGAACAATCAGCTGTAATCTACAGAGGAACCTGGACATAAGTGGTACAAAATGCAACGTTTCAGCCACTACACTGTGGCCTTTCTCAAGCAGCACAAATCACAAAGTATAAAAGCACAAATATATTCAAAATACAAGGTCCCCCCAAACCTGCTGTTTAGACCAATGGTATGTTCCATGTGGTCATTAATTCAAACAACAAACATATGAGACAGCAATGGTAGATTAAACATAGTGACAAATCACATTAAAAAAAAATCAATATTACCATAGTGACAACCCTCGGTCACACCTAGGCAGGGATGCATGTTCGTTATCTCACACATGTTTCTCGGGTCTGCCGACCGTACTGCGCATGACCGGAAGTTCGGCGCTGGTACCCGCGCTCACACACCCGGGAAAAATAATGCAAAGGCATCCCGGCATGTCAGCAGGCTAAACGCGATTTAAAGATGGCAACCACGGTCTCCTTTACTAAGTGCGCAGGTCTGGACTAAGGGTCCAGTCCAACCGCATATTTTACAGGGGGCTGCCTTTTATTATGGATTATTTTACATATAAAACAAAAAAATATTAGCCAATGTGAACGCTCAATAAAGTTACTGAAAAAAACTAAGTCATAAGCGTGCTTTGTATAGAATTGTCCCAAAAAAAAAAAAAAAAAAAAAGAGACAAAACCCTATCATATTTAAATGGAAGCATATAGAAAAAATCCACTTCTCACAGGAATGCTCTATCCCCACTGGTATGTTAATTTTACATTACATACTTTCTTGACCCTTTAATAAGCACAAAAAAAATAAATTTGTGATTATTAAATCTTTATTACAAAAATTCCATATTAAATTTATGTAACAAATAGAACCCAAATCATTTTTAAAAAAAAAAACTTTTAATTGTGCAAAAAATAAAAACAAATATAACCTGCCAAAGAGAAGAGCCGAGGGTGTCTTCTGAAAGGTAAAAAGAACAAGTATTAAAAAAAATATATATACAGCCACATGATTCATGTAAATACAGGATGGATAATTAAATAAGTGTAATGTGTATGGATGTCCCGGTAGCTAAACACTTTGTGGAATTGAGACATTCTATCTCCCAATTAAGATTTCGGGTGATAGATTCTGTTCCCCCACTAAGACGGGGGGGTGATCGAGAAGCATTGTTGAAAAAGAAGGAGAGTAGATGGATCTTTGAGTACAAACATTACAACCCCTAGGACTAAATTTAGAAAAATTTAGATTTTTAATTATCCATCCTGTTTTTACATGAATCATGTGGCTTTTGTTATATATATTTTTTTTTTAAAAACTTGTTCTTTTACCTTTCAGATGACACCCTCGGCTTTCTCTTTGGCGGGATTATATTTGTTTTTATTTTTTGCCAATTTAAAAGTTTTTTGTTTAAAATGATTTGGGTTCTATTTGTTACTTTATATTTAATATGGAATTTTTGTAATAAAGATTTAATAATCACAAATTTATTTTTTGTGTGCTTATGATAGGGTTTTAGATTAGTATGTATTGTAAAATTAACATACCAGTGGGGATAGAGCATTCCTGTGAAAGTGGATTTTTTTCTATATGTTCCATTTAATTATGTAGGATTTTGCCTCTTTTTTTTTTTTTTTTTTTTTTTTTTGGAAAATTATATACAAAGCCCGCGTATGTCTTTGTTTTTTTAAGTTAACTTTTTTTTTCGTTCACATTGGCTAAAATTCTTTTTTTTATATTTATAAATAATCCATAATTAACGGCAGGCCCCTGTAAAAAAATTTTGCGGGTTGGACTGGACCATTAGTCCAGAACCTGCGCACTTAGTAAGAGGGAGGACGTGGTTGCCTCTTTATATAGCGTTTAGCCTGCTGAATGCGCGGTATGCCTTTGCATTATTCCGGATTTTGTGAGCGCGCCGGGTTTCCAGCGGGCCCAACTTCGGTTCATGCGCAGTACGGTCGGCAGGACGCCGAGTTTATTGTGGGGAGATAACGAACATTTCTTCCCCCGCCTAGGTGTGAGCCGAGGGTTGTCATTATGGTAATATTGATTGTTTTTAATGTGATTTTTTCACTATGTTTAATCTACATTGCTGTTTTCTATGTTTGTTGTTTGATTAATGACCACTTGGAAATTACCATTGGTCTAACAGCAGGTGGGAAGACCCTGTATTTTGAATATATTTGTGCTTTTATACATTTGTGATTTTTTGCTTTTCTTGAGAAAAGGGCCCCGTGTAGTGGCTGAAAGTTGCATTTTGTACTCCTTATGGAATAAAGAGTTCCTGTTTTAATCCATTTGGTGTGCCCTTCGCATTCTTCTATTCCTGGTATCTTGTTGGTGTGTTCAAGGGGTTACACAACCAGTGGACTGGCTGATGCACAGAACTTGGATATTTACCCGTTGTGGAGAATTGGTGCTGCTCTCATTTTCTCTTGGTTTTTCCTGGACATAAGTGGTCACAGCAAACTACATGGGAAATAAGGCAGTATGCAGGAGTGGGGCATGACTTTTAGAAAATTTTGGCAGGCAGAAAAAGGGTCAAGGGAGGCAGGCAGGTTAGGGCGTGGAGGGCAGAGTTTGACTCATAATATATTAGATGGGGCAGACTTTGGGGGTGTCCTTTCCTGAGGAAGATTAGGAAGAAATAGTTTGTCCGCCAGATCTCTTGTTTTTGGCATGAAGTAATGATATATTGTTTTTCCTTGCATCTTGACACGTTGTCGCAGGCTGACAGTCATCTGTTTGGCCATGACCTGAAGTGGAAGAAATATTTTAGGTTACAAGAGACAAATGTCTGGGCTTTGTAATTTCCCCTGCAGAACTTCCTGATGTAGCACTTCTTGCCAAAACAGAAGTGCTGAAAACCTCCCTCTCATAGATGACAATGAAGATGTCTTGATCAAAATTGTGCCTGAGGAACTTGAGAATCTGGGGACCAATATCCACTTTAACCCCAAGAAAATTAATTTGTCAAAAGCTGAGTATCTTGCATTGAAATAGCTAGAAAAGGATCGCTATCAAATAATCCGACAAGGGGGTTAATCTGGTGGTACAGGCCCATTTTCAATACAGAGACATGTGCCTGGCTGTGTTGGGGGATAAGGAGTTGAAGGTATCATTCACACAGGCACTCACCAAGTGACTAATTGACCAAAAGGAGTTTGCGTTTTTTTTTTTCCGAGAATCCAATAAAAGCAACCTTCTATGGTCTACCAATAGTCCCTAGAGGTTCATTAACCTTGAAATATAGGCCCATTGTTTCAGAAATAGGTAACTTAATGCAAAATCTGGGTCTATAAATTGACAAGAGTTTATGGCCTTTTGTTACTTCTCTATCATGCTATATCAGGGATTCTCAATAGATTGGAGGTCTCACAGTTGATGTGAGGGCGTGGTTGTGCAGCATTGGTGTCGAGACCCTCTATAGTTTGATCCCACGGAGGGTGGGGATTCATTCAGTACATTGCTTTTTATAAAATATAAAGAAGTATAAAGAGTATTCACCTTGACTTCAAAAAAAATTTGTTTTGGGCCCTTTCCCAATTTTGTTAAAATAATATTTTAATGGCCTCTTCTTCCACCACCTCAGGGGCATGACAATGGCCAGCCACCTATGCCAATTTGCTCTTGAGCTGGTGGGAAATTAACATTGTGTTTGCTGAAGGCTTTATTGAGGCACAGGAATGTATCGCCCTTTGGAGATGATACATTGATGACATTATGATAATATGGATAGGGACAGAAGAGGAATTTAAAATCTTTGTTGACAAGCTAAACATCAACACTATTGGTCTAAATTTCACCTCAGAAATATTGATTATCTATTTCTTTGGGTCTGTAGTACCTCATGTGTATAGAAAGGCTTTAGATCCTCCTGATTTGGTAGCTTTTGTTTTGGGGTTTTTTACAATGTTTTTCCTCATTTAAAGGGGGGTTTTTAAAAGACACTTTCAACCATAATAGGTGGTTTGGAGAGGCGAAATGGGTCTTTTCGGATAAAGAACTCCTCACTTAATGAGAGGAGAGTTACATCTGTAAATTTGGTATTTAAAGATCTCCAGATAAAATTTAAAGCAAATATAAAATGTTGGTAGGAAGTAAAACCTCTGGAGAGCTATATTAAAACAAAATAGTCCACAGAGGTTTATGTATTTCCCTTGTTCCTGCAAATTGCTCAAAAACTCCAGCCAGAAGAATCCAGATCATTTGTAAAGTTTGGGTGAGGCGGGATGCTGATCTAATTGATGTCAGGCATTGGGGGGTGTGGAAAACCTGGCTGTCCCACCTGATTTTATTTGACAAAGGTGATTCTTCCCCCTTTGGGTGGGAAAATAAGTTCTCCTTGGGGTAACTATGGCCCCCGCCCCCATGAACACCCGCTCTGATGCCACATATGGCCAGGGAGGGAATCTTTTCTAGTAAAACTCGGCAAGTTTTCGCCACAAACCAGTTTTGGTTGCCTAGTGTCCCGCGGTCTTCAATGTGGAAAAGCGGGTGTGTCCCAAATAGGCCCCACTGTTGGTTCAGGGTCTGCTCCAGGTCCCCGCTGTGCTGGTGAGTACCTTCCTCCTAGTAGGTGAAGAAAGTGCTCATCAACCCACTCCGGGTCAGGTTGGTGCTGATGGAGTGGTACTGCTCCAAACCCTCACCGCCCCCCAGCAGCCCTGGGAGGGATGGAAATTGGGGCAGATAGCAGCGGCCAATGACTTCATTGATTTCTCTATAGTCTTGGTTTGTCCTCCTTCTCGGCAGGTGAAAAAAAAGCTCCCATTTTTGGGCCGGTCCCAGGGTAAAAAGGGTGGAGGCCCAAAAAAGATCCTTTTCAGCAGGGGAAAAAAAAAGC